>JBBEEQ010000035.1:0-47479 GCA_037950945.1 Hypolimnas misippus
CGTGCTGAGAAAGGCCATCGCAGGGGTTTTAGTGGGTATAAATCTCCACATAACCCGATCTCCCCCCCAGGAATCGGGTATCATTTCGAAGATTTCCCCTGCGTGAACAAAAAAAAAAAAAATATATATATATATATAATAAATACCGAAATTATAGGCTTTGTAACATTAGCAACGGTAAATTGCCATGAAAATTACGTCTAAGGCCTAAATTTAAATTTAATTCTATATAACCGTAAGTGTCTATCACAGATCCGTTGGCTGCACTTAGCTGGTAATCGGTTTTGACACGAGGTTCCCGGAGCGCAGATCGCGGGTAAACACAAAGATAGATACCGGTGTCCACCAATAGCTTCATCTTCGAATTCAGATCGAAGAGACGACTAGTAGAAGTAGGGCAATCGTCAGCCGCCATTAACGACCGCCCATGAAGTTTTCCACCTGCTTGAAGTCACACGGCTTAATGCATTTGAGAGCCTTCGATCCGAATTTGGCATGGTACCAGCATACGGGATATTTTCGGTGGCTGGACTGTGACCTGGTTGTGTGACGCGACGATGAACGCTGTCGACTCGCTCTGGACCTGTCCTTAGGACGACATGATGTGCGAGTATAGTCATCGAGTTTCCTTGACAGATGTTCCACCATCTTCCTTAGCTCCGATATCTCACTCGACGGATTGTACGACGCTGAAGTACCGGACGACGTTGAAGCGACGTTAAGTGGTGATGTCAACTCCTGTATACGATCCGCTAAATCCGAGAGTTATTCTAAGGAATGGCTGGGTTGTGAAGCGAGCACAGTTTGTATATTGTGCGGAAGTCGGTTACTCCAGATCGTCCTTATGAAGTCTTCAGGAACAGAGGTTCTGGCTAGATTTTGCAGGTGACGAAGGAACTGAGACGGCTTTCTATCTCCGAGCTCCTCGTGGGTAAGTAGTTGTTTAACTTTCCTTTCATGAGATGCCGATAATCGTCGAATTAATTCTGATTTTAACTTCTCGTATCTGTTTCTTATGGGAGGGTTGATGATAATGTCCTTCGCGTGATGTAAGTCCAAATTTGTAATGACGTTCGTAAATTTTTGTTGGTCATCCGTGACGTTATAACTATAAAATTGGGCTTCCAATAACGCGAACCATGTTTCAGGATCATCCGAAGAAAAAGAAGGCACTTTCAAACTGATCTTCTGCATGTCAGATGGCACGCCGCCATGTTCCGGCGAATCCTTCACCTTTTGTGCACGACGCATGGTAATCCATTACGTGAAGTCGCGGTTTTTGCCGAGTCATCACTATCACTCATTTTCACTAGTGTTCGTCGGGTCACCAGTTATAGCGATGTAGTTATGCGTATGTTAGGGGGGGGGGGGGGGGAGTGATGTGGCTAAACATAGGAGGCACTTAGTGTGATGGCTTCAGGCATTAATTCAATATTTTGTCCACAGTCATTACTGCGGTTATCATCGGTCCCTATATTCACACCTGAACGGTCGTTCCGCCTTCTCCACCGTCTCCTGCGGAGCGACGCGGCGAGAGGGTCGTCCTCCCGCGCTCGCTCCGCCGCCTCCTTCTGCGACATCACGTCCTCGCAGAAGGAGGCGACCGCGGTCCAGGCCTCCTCGCTGCCCAGCATGGACGCGACTACGCCGGGGAGCGAGAGGTCCCGGCCGATCACCGCGGTGAGCCTGCGGCAGCAGCAAGGGTAACATCGACCAAATTTTTTGTGGCAAGTAGAGTTCCAAACATGTAAATAAAGTTGGGTTGGTGGTTGTTCCACCGCAAACTATATTGTTGTGACATCGCGGTCTTCTCATCCACAACGCCAAAGTGAAGATGTCACACTTAATTTCAATTACTTATCCTATCCAGTACCTGGTATGGACCGGTGTAAGGAGGTTGTAAAGCGCCACGTAGAGAGTCATCTCTCAAGAAGACATGGCTCGATGACGTAGGGTCCTTGTAAATGAAGATTTTGTCTTTGCAATGATGCGCAGCGGGTGACGGCTGGAGTTTCATTGCGAAGCGTCGCAAACGGCTAGTGAAGTCGGATATGTCTACACTATCTGGTACAGATGCCTGAAAGAATTCACTGGGTAAGCGTAGAGGCTCCCCATAAACCAGCTCAGCTGAGGAGGTTTGGAGGTCCTCTTTAAATGAGCTTCTGATCCCGAGCAGTACCATGGGTAGCAAGTCAACCCAGTTGGCGTCTGCGTGACACATGAGCGCTGTCTTTAACTGACGGTGGAATCGTTCTACCATGCCATTGCAACTCGGATGATAAGCGGTTGTTCTTCTGTGTTTGAATCCAATCACTTTTCCCAAGTACAGAAAAAGTGAAGATTCAAACTGTCGGCCACGGTCGGTGACTATATCAGTAGGACATCCAAATCTGGATATCCACGATAACAATGCCTTACCAACGGATTCCGCTGTGATGTCCGTCATCGGAGTTACTTCGGGCCAACGAGTAAAACGATCCACTACCGTCAGGCAATAACGATAGCCTTGAGATGGAGGAAGAGGGCCAACTATGTCCACATGGATGTAAGCAAATCTAGCGCAAGGTATGTCAAATGTACCGAATGGAGATGATACATGCCGGTGTACCTTGGCACGTTGGCATGAAAGGCATGTAGGTGAGGAGAAATGATAATTCTTGTAGTAATTAATACCTTTTAATTTTAGAGCAGTACTTATATACGTTGTTAACATGAGCGAGCCACAAGCAGAGAGAGAGAACACAGAGTAGCCAAACATGACAGATACAATGGCACAACTCCACAGAGTAATTAACTCCTACACTCCTCCTCGATTTTGCTGTAACATTATACATTGGCAAACAGTGAAATCGTTAGCTATACAATATCTATTTTTTAAACAAAATTTACTTAATAAGTTACAATATATATTTTTACTAACATTATTTTATGTTTACAATTTTTATTCCAAAATTTAACATTATTTTAATTTACAATATTTAATATAATTCACATACATTTTTTTTTATATTAAAGTACAAATTAAGTTTTAAAATGTTTTTTATTTATTTTTTTTTTATATTTTATACCCTATTATTTTCCTCCTATATTAAAACTTAATTTACATGAAATTTTTATTTTCAAAAAGAAAATATATATTATTTTAATGTTTTACATATTCTTATTCTCTCCTCCTAACTTTTGACTCTATCTTTAAACTAATTTTAAATTTTACATTTATTATTAATGTAACATTTGCATAATAATTGAAATTATAAGAAGATACAATATTAAATTATGTTTAGTGATATACAAACTTGAATGAATTTATCATTACTTAGGCTTTTAGTAAATATGTCAGCAAAGTTATGATCTGACTGGACATATTTAATTACAAATTCTTTTTTATATACCTTATCTTTTATAAAATGCACTTTTATATCTATGTGCTTAGCACGCTTACTGTTTTCAAAAGTCTTTGTTAACTCAATTGCACCTTTATTGTCCATATATAATACACAATTTAAATCACTTGTTTTAACACTTATATGAAAGTCCTTGTAAAGTCCCTTTATATTTATTAAATCACAAGCACTCATAGCTGCTGCCACATATTCGGCCTCAGCTGTAGACAACGCAACACAATTCTGTTTTCTGGAAGTCCACGATATGATACACCCGTTGTAGAGTGTAATAGCTCCACTTATACTTTTTCTATCTAAGTTATTTCTTGCCCAATCTGCATCTGAGTAAGTTTCTATATAATCTTCTTTATTGTGTTTCTTTCTATATATAAGTCCTGTTGATCTTGTTCCTTTTAAATACCTGAGTACTCTTTTTGCTTGCATCCATAAATTATTAGTGGGTTTATCTAAATATTGACTCAAATATGATGTTGCATATGATATATCTGGTCTTGAAATAGTTGTTGTAAACATTAAAGTTCCTACTAACTGTCTATAAGGTACATTATTTATTATTTTTTCTTCTTTATCGATTTGAAAACCTTTAGGCATCGGTGACTTTGCTATGTTACAATCTAGCATATTAAACTTTTGTAGCATTTTATCTATTTGTCTTTCTTGTGTTATTTTTAATATATCATTTTCTCTAGTAATTTCCATTCCCAGAAATGTTTTAACTTCTCCAAAGTCCTTTGCTCCAAACTCATCTTTTAAGTTTTTAATAGTAATTTCTATTTTTTCAGAATCTCCAGTCACTAAAATATCATCTACATACAGCAAAAGCCATGTTTCTTCTTTAATATATAAACAAAAATCATTTTTGGATGTCTCAAATCCTTGTTTTTTCATAAAATTATCAAATCTAGTATTCCAGCATTTTGGGCTTTCTCTTAATCAATACAAACCTCTATTAAGCTTTAAAACTTTATTTTCTTGAATTTTTATTCCTAACGGTGCTTTAATGTAAATTTCAGTTTGTAACAAACCATTTAAAAACGCTGTTGGTATATCAAGTTGTCTTATTGGATATGATTTTTGTATTGCTATAGCTAAAAACATTCTTACTGTTGATGTACGTGCTACGGGTGAATAATTTTTACCAAAATCTCCTTTTTCTTTCAACTGGAAACCTTTAGCTACTAGTCTTGCTTTTTTAGATCCATTTTCCTTTATCTTGAATACCCATCTAGTATCTATTATCTGTTTTCCTTCTGGTTTATCTACTTCTGTCCATGTATTCATTGTATTGTGCGCTTTTATTTCATTATTAATCGCTTCTTGCCATCCTGTCTTTATAGCTTCCTCATACTGTTTAGGTTCTTCATATGTACATAAGCAGAATGCTGTATATACTTCATATTCATTTAAGTAATTTGGTTTTAATACTGTTCGTCCCGATCTAGTTATGTATTCATTTTCAGTATTTATTATTTGTTTATTATCATTATCAATTTGTTCTGTGTCTTTATCCTTATTTTGTATATTTATTTATGTATGTTTAGTTTCTTTTATTTCCTGTTCCTCGCTTTCTTCACTGTTTAATAAATTAGTATTTTCATATTTAGATTTATCATCATTATTTTCATTAACTAAGTGTATAGAATTTCCTTCAAATGTTGTACTATTTTCATCAAAAGTAACATCCGTTGAAATAATTATTTTATTATTTTTAAAATCCCATAATCTGTATCCTGATCCACAGAATCCTATCATTATCATTTGCTTTGCTCTAGCTTCTAATTTATTGGGTTTAGGTAATGTTACACACCATGCTTTTGAACCAAAAACTCTTAACTTCTCTAAATTATTTTTTTCATACCATATGTTTGAAGGTGTTTGTCCATTCAAAGCTTTTGTAGGACAACGATTTATCTCATAACTTGAACACATAATTGCTTCACCCCATAATTCCTTAGGTAGTTTTGTTTCTGATAATTTTGTACGAACCTTATCAAGTAATGTTCTATTCATCCTTTCAGAAGTTCCATTTTGTTGTGGTGTATAAGGGATTGAATATTGTACCTCAATGCCTTTGTTATCACATAATTTTTTAAAAGTTGCTGATGTAAATTCACCACCATTATCCAATCTATTTTTTTTAGTTTTGTATCCAAATTGTGTCTTTATGTATTTAATGTAGTTTAATATATTTTGTTCGGCTTTATTTTTGTTTTTTAATAATTTCACTACTAAATAATGTGAAAAATCATCGATTAAAACCTGAAAATACTTTTCTCCATTTAATGTTGTTGGTGACATAGGACCGCAAATGTCAGAGTGAAATAAATCACCAATTTGTTTACTTTCTTTCTTACTATAGTTGAATGATCTTCGTGTACTTTTACCTTCTATACAACTCTGGCATTTATTATCTGATACAGGTAAATTCAATAATCTTAAACCTTTTTTATTTAAATGTCCGAGGCGTCTATGCCATATATCAGTATTTTCTTTAACTAGGTTTGCATGTTCATATTTTAAATTTAATTCAATTGTATATAAATTATTATATTTAAAACCTTTTATGTATGTATCATAATTTCTTATTATTACAATTTTATTAGTAAAAATTACTTTATATCCCTTCTTTGTCATTAAGTTAATTGATAGTAAATTATGTGCCAAATTTTCTACTATTATAGCTTCAAAGTTTATTGTGTATGTTTTATATTTGCATTCTAAAATTCCTTTCTTTTTAGCTATTAAGATATCTCCGTTAGCAATTTTCACAGACAATGGATTCTCTAAATTTATAATGTTTGACATATATTTTTCAAAGTCTGTAGTTACCATATGATTTGTAGCTCCCGAGTCTAAAATAAAAATATTCTTATTTTCCATTACGGTTAATGCTAAAAATGATTTATGGTCTTGATTTATTCTTCTACCTCTATTATGTCTGGACCTATTTGAACTACCTCTATATGTTGGCCTTCTTGATCTATAATTATTATTATAATTTTGTCTGTTGTTACGATTTGAACTTGCAGCAGTAAAAGTTAATTCGCTGTTGTTTTCTTTTGAGTGTGTTTTTAATTCCTCGTCCAATAATCTAGATTTCACAAACTCTAGTGTAATTTCAGTATTTATTGTCTCAATAGCAGTTATAACGTTTTCGTAATTTTCATTTAGGGATAATAATAAGTGACAAACCTTGTCTACGTCCTCCATTTTGTTATTGAGGCTTTCTAATTCGCGAATAATTTGATCAAATTTTTGAAAATGATCTTTTAATTTTTCATTCTTTTGTAATTTTAATGACAATAACTTTCTTTTCAATGTTAATTTTGAAAAAACACTTTTTCTTTGAAAGACATCTTCGAGTTTCATAAGCATACCATGTGCCGAAGTTGCGTCTTTTATAATGTTTAAATGTTTGTCAGTAATACACTGTATTATAATAGATTTCGCTTTTGCATCATCTTTTAAAAATTCTTTATTTTGTTTTAATTCGTCGACATTTTGCTCCAAGATGTATAATACTTGTTTCTCCTCTAGTATCGCTCTCACACGAAATAACCAATTATTAAAGTTATCGCTTTTTAATTGTGGCAAATTTATTGACTGCATCTTTATTAAATATTCTTACCAGCCCATAACCTCTGTAGGGGAGGAGAAATGATAATTCTTGTAGTAATTAATACCTTTTAATTTTAGAGCAGTACTTATATACGTTGTTAACATGAGCGAGCCACAAGCAGAGAGAGAGAACACAGAGTAGCCAAACATGACAGATACAATGGCACAACTCCACAGAGTAATTAACTCCTACAAGGCATTTTCGTGACCACTCTCGACAATCTTTACGAACTCCGGGCCAAACGAACCGTTGAGATATCATTTTGGCCGTAGCGTTGGCCCCAGGATGACTGAGATTGTGAAGACTGTCGAAGAGTTGTTTTCGTAATGGCTTAGTCACGAAAGGTCTTGCCGTAGATGTGCTTACATCGCAATAGAGCATAGTTGAGCTGTTAGGAACTTGCAACTTTTCCAGACGAAGAGAAGATTCACCATTAAGAAAACGAGTGAGCTCTTGGTCACAATTTTGCGAAAACATTGACTTTGCGGAGTCGAAACTTCGGCGTTATAAGTTTATCCTTTCTTTTCGTGTTAATACAATGCCTGTTACTGTTTTTATCAAAAGAATCAATGTTGTTGTGAATATACATAATATTATTGTAAATGTACTGCGATGCAACCGTAAGTATACCAACTTTATTAAAAACATCTCGAAGGGAATCTCGAGCTCCTAGATTATAAATACCACGAACAGCTCTCTTTTGCAAAATGAATACAGTATTAATATCTGTAGCGTTACCTCATAACATCAATCCATAAGACATGAGGCTATGAAAATAACCAAAATATACCAATCGAGCTGTATCAACGTCGGTTAGTTGACGAACTTTCCTAACCGCGTATGCTGCGGAGCTGAGTTTTCCCGTAAGAGATGCCAAATGGGAATTCCACTGAAGCTTCATATCCAAGGTAATTCCCAAAAATACTGTTGTATCGCTAACATCAAGGATCTCACCATTTAATATTAAATTATAAGTTTGTTGTTTTACATTAGGTAATGTAAACACTAGACATTTAGTTTTTTTAGTATTTAAAACTAGATTATTAGTGGTAAACCAACCATGTATCCGTGATAATGCATTGCTTACATCGTCATAATCAACTTTATTTCTATTAACTTTGAAAATAAGTGAAGTATCATCAGCAAACAATACAATGTCACAAATACTTTTTACATAAAAAGGTAGATCATTGATGTATATTAAAAATAGAAATGGACCCAGAATTGATCCCTGTGGAACACCCATTTTTAGCTCTGATCCAGAAGACTTTATTCCATTTATAAAAACATGTTGAATTCTCCCAGTCAAGTATGAAGCAATAAGATCAAGAGCTTTACCTTCAACTCCGTAATATTGAAGTTTACATAAAAGCGTTTCGTGGTTTACGCAATCAAATGCCTTTGACAAATCACAGAAAACACCGATAGCATTCTGTGATTTCTCCCACGCATCATAAATATGTTTAAGAAGCGCTATACCTGCATCCGTTGTTGAGCGACCTTTAGTGAAACCGTACTGTTCACTATGAAAAATATTATTTACAACAAAATGATCAATGAGTTGATTTAAGATAATTTTTTCAAATATTTTACTTATGGACGGTAGGATAGAAATAGGTCTATAATTACTGGGATCATCTTTGCTCCCTTTTTTGAAAAGAGGTAAAATTTTACTACATTTCAATAAATTCGGAAATGATCCAGTCTCAAGGCTTTTGTTAAAAATTAAAGCTACATATGGAGCAAT
Organism: Hypolimnas misippus; assembly: GCA_037950945.1. Classification (NCBI taxonomy): domain Eukaryota; kingdom Metazoa; phylum Arthropoda; class Insecta; order Lepidoptera; family Nymphalidae; genus Hypolimnas; species Hypolimnas misippus. The sequence continues at coordinate 8,771 of JBBEEQ010000035.1, forward strand.
ATCCTCAATAATAGTATTAATTAATTTAACCGAAATACCCCATAGATCATTCGTTTTCTTAATATTAAGAGATTTAAATGTTTTTATAATATCTACTGAAGTTATTTGCTGGAAAGAGAATTTAACATTGCATTTAGGTACATGATTAACAAGAAACATGGTTGCGTCTGATGAAGATGAATTTAAGTGCGATGTTATATCCGTAGCGATTGTATCAAAGAATTTTTCAAAGATATTTGCGACTTCTAATTCTGAACTTACTTTTTTATTATTTAAGTTCAGCTCAATGGACAGAGACTGTTTATTAGATTTTCCACAAACACGGTTAATGACGTCCCATGTAGCCCTGATTTTGTCGTCAGAATTAAAAATTTTCCCTTTTATGTGATTTGATTTAGCACAAATACATACTGCCTTAAAAGTTTTTGAATATCGCTTTACATGTTCCAAAAAAGATGCTTCATGATTCCACTGCTTCATACTGTACAATTCATATAATTTGTTTCTACTTTTATAAATACCAGGAGTAGCCCAGTCACTGAATTTCAAGCCCGCAATATTATAAAAAGTTTTAGTTTTAAAAATTTTACTGAACTCATTTAAAATTAATTTAAAAAGTGAACCATAAAGTATGTCTGGATCATGTACAGTCAAATCTAATTTACATACTTTAGATGCCACAATATCCCTAAAACAATTTATTCTATTCACAGTTATTGGTCTACAAGTTATTTTCTGTCGATTTATAGTTACATTGTCTTTAAGTGAAAATTTTTGACCACAGTGGTCAGAAGTTAAATTATTAATAATTGACTTTTCAAAAATCTCACAGTAACAAAATACATTGTCAATACACGTAGAAGACAGGCTAGTTATTCGAGTCGGTTCACAATATCTGTGACATAAATTAAATGACTTAAATAAGCTAATCAGTCGAGTACTAATTGTTGTGTCTTTCAATAAATCTACATTAAAATCCCCGCATACGATAATATTTTTACTACATTTACACAGCTTTTTTAAAATGTCTTCCATAGTTGTTTCAAATAAATTAAAATCTCCTACAGGGGGGCGGTATACGCAAACTATTATGTATAGCTGAAATTCCACACAAGATAATTCAATAGTTCGCTCGATAGAGAGAGCCACAATATCATGACGACATTTATAAGATATATCATTACGAACTAATATTAATGAGCCTCCCCGAATAGCATTCTCTCTTACGAACGAACTTGACATGGTGAAATTTTGAATATTAAATATTTCATAAGTTTGAAGCCAATGTTCAGTAATACAAAATACATGAATATTACTACAATCAGAAAATAATTCTATTTCATGTTCCTTGCCACCTATGCCCTGTATATTTTGATTAACAATATTTAAGTAAGAGGGCTTAGGCGTTGTCTTTTTATTTAGTTTAAATTTAGTTTTTTAATGTCATCATTTAAAGTAATATTATTCAAATTACAATTTGTTTCTAAGGAATTTTTTAATGAGTAATTTACATTAAAAACTAATAATTTAGCAAGATGTTTTTTATATTTTACAGGCAGGAACATAGAATCTTTTGACATTGTGAACTTAAATTTAGGAATGAATTTATTTATGTCGAATAATATGAAATGATCACTATGGCGATAAGTCAAATTGTATAAACAAAGATTTAAGTTGTATATGTGCTTATTCTGTGCATCTGTCAAACTTTGCGAGTATGGGAATGTGTTTATTATAAATTTACATTTAGTTTTATTTTGTATGTATAATAAGTTTTCTACATTTTTTATTAAGTCTAATTTCTTAATGGATAAACTATCTCCATGCATTATCATAACTATAGAATTTTTTCCTATATTCATTGAATTAATCTTTTTTATGTGATGTTGATAAGATGCCCCGGGTGAACATGCATTATACACATCACTTATTTCATTATTAAGTAAAGAGCCAAAATTCTGACCTAGCTTATCAGAAACCATAACAACTTTATAATTTTAAGTATAGATATTTCTCTTATTCTCATTATAAATAATCTTTTTAGAATTTATGGCAGTGTCACACTGCTGCTGCAACTGTTCACATTGTAAAGCAATTGTGGTATGTTCCTGCATTTTTATTTGAGAAGACTCATACTTCTCACTCAATGTTTTAAGAGACTTTTGTAAGTGTTCAATTTCAGATTGCAGGAGCTGTGTGTCACTATCATATACAATCCTATTTTGTTGCAATTTCTTAGTATAAGATTTTAAATTATTTTTTAATAATGAACAATTTTGTTGTAATTTACTTATCCTAAAAGAACTTATAAACTTGTTAATTTTTATATTTTTTTTTTAATTTGTTATGTGAATTGAACATACAATATTGATTTTTATTTAAATTGTCATTAAGTAAATCTACATTTGCATTATGTTCATTTGATACAATTGAACCCGAACCACACTCAATGAGTTCATCGAACAAGGTCTTAGCCATGATGTCCTCTTGGTAATCTTTTAATTTCTCAAACGATGATATTGATTTTCTGGCCTCGTGGAGACTTACTTCCAGATCTGAAATACGATTTAAAGCCCTCTCATGATCGTCACTACACTGGTTGAATGAGGTAACAATATTATATAGATGGTCACGCTGTATCTCCAAGTCCAAGTATTTATTATGTAGTTCAGCGAGTTCAGCCTTCAAGTCCGAGTTTTTCCTCACTGTTTTAACAATTTCTTCCTCACAATCTTCCCTTTCTTTAAGAAGTTGTTCACTATTTATTTTTATTAATTTAACTGGTGTTATATGTAAAACTGGAAAATTAGAAAATTAATATATATATATATATATATATATATATATATATATATATATATGTAAACGGAACTGTAAATAATGGTACGGTTTATAGATATAATGTATATCCTATGTGTATAAAGTTCAGTTTTGTGTATAACTAAATATATTGATTTATATAATATTTATAAGATATTAAATGTTAATTGTGATCTGTCTACAACTTTACTTCAATTATTAAGCAAAGAGAGATAAGATTTATGATTGGTCTCTGCAATTCATCGATACGCGACAAAGTATCGGCAACGATATTATCTTTGCCCGAAATGTGTCGAATATCGGTAGTGAATTGCGAGATATAATCGAGATGTCGATATTGCCGAGGAGAGCAATTGGCTTTCCTTTCGTTGAAAGCGAAAGCGAGCGGCTTGTGATCCGTGTATATTGTAAAATGCCTTGCTTCCAACATGTGTCGAAAATGTTTAATGGCTTCGTAAATGGCCAAGACTTCACGATCGTAAGGTGAATACTTCTGCTGAGAAGGGCTCAATTTTCTGGAAAAGAATGCAAGCGGTTCCCATTCACCATCCTTGAGCTGCTGCAAAACTGCACCCATTGCCATGTCTGACGCGTCTGTAACTAACGCCAGCTTCGCCTGACAGTCTGGGTGTACGAGCATTGCAGCGTTTGACAAGCTGTCCTTGCACTGTTCGAAAGCTAAAAGCGTGTCCGCGGTCAAACTGATAGGCTGAGAAGCCTTTTTTTTTAAGCCGTCTATTTCTTTCTTGCGTGGAAAGAATTTGGCGATATCATTAATGTTTTAATTACTTTTCTTTTAAACCGCTATAATTTTTTGCGGCTTGGTTGTCATGTTTTCGGGTCTGTCTTTTCCCTTATCTTTTTACAATTTCCTATTATCTACTTAATGTACACACTTAATTTGACTTAAAAATATTTACATTTTGCATTCTTGCCGACGGCATGAGGTTGCAGAGCCTTGTTACGGAACGCGGGCATTGATTTAATTATTAATACAATTTTTCAGTTAATAAATAAATACAACAATTAATAATTACAGTTAAAATTAAAATAACATACAATTAAATTTAAAATAATATACAATTAAAACTATGAATTAATAAATAAGGCTTAAAATGTAAAATACAATTAAAACAATAAATTAATAAATTAAGTCAAAATGTAAAATAGTAAAATAATAAATTAATAATTTAATTAAAATGTAAAATAATTAAAACAATAAATTAAGTTAAAATATAATTAATAAATAATATTCATCTTGTTTTATTTCGTTCCGTAACAATTTTGGCCGTCTTGAGGCAGAACCGCTCCAGATATGGCCTGGAGTGCTTATCAGATATTAAATCAGCGATAGTCGCTTCCGTCAATTTTATGCCAGTACTTAATTCCAGGTCGTATCTGTCTCGGTCGTGCCTCGGGCAATCAAATAGCAGATGTTTTATGGTCTCTGCAACTTCTGGGTCGCACACACAGCCAGCACTATCTCTCAATTTGAATCTGTAGAGATAGGCGGCGAAACCGCCGTGGCCCGTCAGCACTTGCGCCCACAAAGACGTCCTGTCGAGACACTTCAGGGCCCGGTAAGCGCGCCATACATCCGGGAAGAACATGACAGTTTCCTGTACAAGTCCGTTGCCTTACGACAAGCGTAGGCAACGTGACTGTTAAAGGTCAGTTTACTGTCGACGATGACTCCGAGGATTTTGAGCTCGGTCATCATCGAGATGTCAACGCCGCCCAGCTGCACAACCGGAGTGTCATACTTAAGCTTACGCGTCACCACCATCGCCTGCGTCTTCTCGGCGGAGAAGCGTAGCTTATTTATGACACCCCAGTCTCGTGCACAAGCCAGGGCAGCATTGGCATCCCGCTAGGTCTCGAGCGCCGTGTGCCCGGAGAACACCAAAACGATATCATCCGCAAATGCCTGCACGTACGCGCCCAGCCCATTCAGGTTGTCCAGGAGGGGGTCCAGCAGCATGTTCCAGAACAGAGGCCCACCGATGGAACCCTGGACACAGCCCTTAGTCTGTGCCCTCCGCACTGTCCTTCCCGCATAATACACGGCAACGCTTCGGTCCCGGAAGTAATCCTCGACAAGACGTCTAAGGTTTACGGGGATACCCCTTTCCATCATTCTACACTTTATGGCCGGTCACCACGCGTTGTCGAACGCCCCCTCGATGACAAGAGAGACCATGAGGGCGGTCTCCTTCCTGTGGAGGACACTTCTGACGTGCTGCATCAGGTCATACAGCGTATCCTCCGTGCTCCGCTGCGGTGTGAAGCCGTACTGCCTGGGATTGGACCTGGGCAAGACGTGCCATCGGATTCGACGACACAAAACTTTCTCAAGGATCTTGCCCAAGATGGAAAGAAGTCCAATGGGCCGGTACGACTTTGCGCGTGCATAGACTGGACGCGCTGGTTTCCTGAGCACCACGACAGAAACCTCCTTCCACGGCGCTGGGAAGCACGCCAGGCCAAGGTACCGGTTCAGGATGGCAAGGAACAGTTTTGTTTCTGTGCATATTGCATTGCAGCATATGTCGGCAGTAAATCCATCCTGACCCGGCGCCTTCTTAGGATTGAAGCTGTGCAGAGTCCGGACCAACTCCGCCCCGGTGATCGGGGGGTCGTCGGTGTCCTCCGGCATGCGTACGCTGACCAGGTCCGCTCGGCTTCGGATGATGGCGTGGACCTCAGAGTCCGTACCATCATCGTCATCGGCGAAGAATGTCCTGGCCAGCAACGCCGCCGACTGTTCCGGGCTCTGCACAACTCCGTCCTCCACGAGAAGTTGATCCTCGCGGTGACCTGACGCCCTTCTCAGCACTCGGTAGATCCCGTCCCACATGGATTCCCTCTCTTGCGTCGAGGTGAACTCCTTCCAACTCTCCGTCTGGGCGCCGACAACCCTCCGCTCGTACTCCTCCTTAGCGCCCAGGTAGTCGTCAACCACATACTGTCTGCGACGCGGCGCCGCACACCGGATTCTACGGCGTTTCGTGTTGACGTCGCGCCGCAGCCTTTCAAGCTCGTCGTTCCACCAAGGAAAGCGCTTTTTCAGACGAGGTGGTTTGTGCGAAGGTATGGCTTTGCCACTGGCCTCCTCAACACAGTGGATATAATTCAAAACCACCTCTTCGAGTTGGCCCTTGTCTTGGATGTTATTGACAATCTCCGGGGTAAGACCCCGGGCGGCTAACTCGCAACGCATTTCCTCGGCGAAACGACCCCAATTAGCTTTCCGGGTGTTGAAGCGTCTAGTAGTCCACCGGGCGTTACCCCCCGGGGGCACCTTGATCAATCAATCAATCAATCAAAAAATACTTTATTCAAGTAGGCTTTTAAAAGCACTTTTGAATCGTCAAAATAAACAAAAAGTACTTAAATTAAGGAAAAGCTACCACCGGTTCGGAATGTAGATTCTACCGAGAAGAACCGGCAAGAAACTCGATAGGTACTCTTTTAAAATTGTGTTATTAAGTATATACATTTTAAAAATTACAAATGTTTATATTAAACATCCTGTATGAAATTCATCTATACTAAATCCATGCATTATTATCATCTATATAATCTTGTACAGAATAATATGCTTTAGCTATTAAAGAATTTTTAATATACAATTTAAACTTATTGATTGACAACTGCAAAAATTTCTTTGGTATTTTGTTATAAAAACGGACACCTTGCCCCAGAAAGGAAACATTTACTTTGCGAAGTCGAAAGCTTGGTGTTATGAGTTTATCCTTTCTTCTTGTGTTAATACAATGCGAGTCACTATTTCTCTCAAAACAATCAATATTGGTATGGATATGTAAAATATTGTTATAAATATACTGTGACGCAACCGTTAGTATACCTACTTTACTAAAAACATCTCGAAGGGATTCCCGAGCTCCTAAATTATAAATACTACGAATAGCTCTTTTTTGCAAAATAAAAACTGTATTAACATCTGAAGCGCTACCCCATAGCATCAAACCATAGGAGATGATACTATGAAAATAACCGAAATATACTAATCGAGCTGTATCAACGTCGGTTAGTTGACGAACTTTCCTAACCGCGTATGCTGCGGAGCTGAGTCTTCCCGTGAGAGATGACAAATGGGGGATTGAGACCTAGAACTAAACGTATTGCCCTGTGATCCGGACTGGTCACGGAGTCGTCCACTGTCCACTCACGGACACATCTTAACAATCCGTGGGTGCAGACGGTATATAATAATCCAGACCGTGTTCGGCCATGGCGACTTTGGATCCGACTAATGAGAACGCCGTATGTGTGCTCTCAGGTGACTGACATATCCGAGCTTTGCGACAAATGTACGTCCACACTCGCCACAAGTCAGCACCCCTCCGACATAATTGTATTGAATGGCCACAGGCTTTAAGTTCGTCTCGCTTTGTGTCGAGTTCTATTCTACGACTCCTCTCATACTCGAGCACCTTCACATTTACGGTATGCCTCCACTTTGAACGGTCTACCGCCATTGCCTCCCACTGCGATGGATCTAAATCGCATCTTTTTATGTGACGCTTAAGCACATCCTTATAGCGTAAAAATTGGCCGCCTTGTTTCCGCTTGCCGTTCTGCAATTCGCCGTAAAAGATGCGCTTGGCCACTCTATTATTAGAAATACGGGAGACATGGCCGCACCATCGCAGCTGTCGGCGCATTAGATAAGATTCTATTCCACCGACATTAGCTCGTCTCAGTACTTCCGTGTTTCTAACACGGTGCGACCAGTGAATGTGCATAATGTCGCGTAGGCATTTAAGATGGAATCTATCTAGTGCTCGAATATGCTTGCGATACAAGGTCCACGTTTCAGAGGCATGCAGAAGATTAGGCAAGACAATTGCCATGTACACAGCTACCTTCGTAGAGAGCTTTATATCATGGGAGCGAAACACCTTGAGATGAAGTTTGCCAAAAGCGGCAGCAGATGCTCCAATTCTGCTGTTGACTTCATCATCAAGGAGACACCTCGATGTTATGGTGCTTCCCAGATATTTGAATTTTTCTACTAGCTTTAATGAGTCGTCACCAAGTTTGATGTTGGTTGGGGCATTATTGAGTGTGCCAGAGACCATTACCTCTGTCTCTCTTACACTTATCTTCAAACCAAATTTGCGACATGACTCATCAAGATTTGTCATAAGTAATTGTAGACCCTCTGGGGATTCCGCCAAAAAACATAAATCATCTGCGTACATCATCTCAGTGATAGTCGCGTGAGATACTTTGGTGCGAGCTTTTAATCTACTCAGATTGAAGACTCCACCGCCATCGGTACGAAAACGAATACGAATTCCTTCGGATAAAGCTCGTAAGGCCTCCCGAACAACTACTGCGAAGTACAGTGCGAATAGAGTTAGCGCAAGCACGCAGCCTTGCTTAACGCCGCAGCTTACAGTAAAGAACTTGGAACACTCGCCTTGTACGCTGACACAACATCGCCTGCCGTCGTGTAGGAGACGTATCATTCGCACAAACTTTTCCGTGCATTCCAAGTTTCGCTAGTACAACCCAAAGGGCTTCACGAGGCACACTGTCAAAAGCTTTTTCCAGGTCAACGAAACATAGAAAAATGGGTTGTTCCTGCTCTCGACTTTTCTCTTGAAGTTGACGCACTGAGAAGATAGCTTCACACGTACCTCGATGAGGTCGGAAGCCAAATTAAGTTTCAGGGAGTATCTCTTCTGACAAGGGCAGCAAGCGGTTTAGTAGAACCCTGGCAAAGACTTTTCCTGGAGACGTCAGTAGGGAAATTCCTCTATAAGAATTGCAATCAGCTCTGTCTCACCCTTGTTCTTGTATAAACAGCAAATACTTGAGACTTTGAAGTCATCAGGTACCTGCTCGTCGTTCCACGATTGGGAAAATAGTTTCCAAATGGCCTCATGCAATTCCGGTCCTCCATATTTCAGAAGTTCTCCTGGTATATTGTCTATGCCAACCGCTTTCTTATTCTGCTGTTGGTAAAGTGCAACAATAACCTCGCTCAAAGACAGTGGATCATCCAGCTTAGTGATAATGGGTAATGAACGTCATCGAGATAATATGAGAAAGATCCACAACTCGATCAACATTCAGCAAGGTGTTGAAGTGCTGTTCCCAGCGATCGAGTACCTCATTTTGTTTTGTAAGCAATTTAGTGCCATCGAGTGATCTCAGGGGCATTCTCGTGCGAATTGCAGAACCAAAAAGTTTGCGAACCTCATCATAAAATACTCTCAGCTGATTAGTATCAAAGGCCCACTGCATGTGCTCAGCCTTGTCCCTCCACCACTTGTCTTTTATTTCCCGTACATACCTGCGTAGCTCGTTTCTACTTTGCTTGACTGTACACCTGTGGTACACCTGTGGATCATTGTGATTCCGATGCAATAGAGACCGATGCTTCTTTATTGCCTTGGCCAAGATTTCGTCATTATCATCAAACCAATCTTCATGTCTACTGGTTTTAACACCGAGTATTTCCGAAGCGGTGGTGACAATATTGGACGAGAGTGCTTGCCAGTTAGTAACAACGTCACCGTTCTTAAAATCAATTGCCTGAATCGCATCCTTAACTGTCTGAGCTATACGTATTGCCCTGGCGAAACCTCAGTTTGGCGATGACAAGCCTGTGGTCACTAGAGCAAATCGCATTGGCATCACGCATAACGCAAGTGACACGGACTTGGGAAATATCTCGTTGTTGGACAATCACGTAGTCAATCAGGTGCCAATGCTTTGACCTTGGATGCATCCATGTGGTCTTATATTTAGCCGGATGTCTGAACATGGTATTGGTGATGGCCAGCTGGAATTCGGCATATAGGGACAGAAGGAGTTGCCCGTTGGTGTTCATATTGCCTACACAATGTCGTCCTAAGACCTTAGACCAGGCTTCGAAATCATGTCCGACTCTAGCATTAAAATCGCCCATTAAAATTACCTTTTCTTTAGAAGGAATTCTAGAGAGGATTTGCGTGAGCTCTTCGTAAAACCGGGCCTTGATGTCTTCATCCTTGTCCATTATTGGCGCGTATACACTGATGACGTTAAGGTAATTGGCATTGGCCAGGTGTAAACGCAATGCAGTTATATGGTCCGAGATGTGAATAGGGCACTCTTCCATTTTCGCTGCAATATTGTTTTTAATTGCGAAGCCAACCCCCGATCTCCTAGGCTCCGAGGAAGGAGTTCCTTTCCAAAATAAAGTGTATCCGCCCAAACGCTCTAACCTTTCCCCCTCGTCGGGTAGGTGGGTCTCGCTGAGTGCAGCGACATCAACATCATACCGTCGTAGTTCCCGGGAAACGAGGGCTGTTCTACGAGGAGGGCCAATATTGTCCTCACGATCAAGGAGAGTGCGCACATTCCACGTTGCAAAAGTCATATCCTGTTGTTTGATGGTTTTTAGTCTTATTCTCCGTTTCTTTTGACCACGTTTTATGTGATGCAGAGACAGCCGTGGTAACTACCTCTAAATTTGAAATAAAACTATTTTAAACGGATTTAAATCGCGTATATTAATTATTTTTATCATCCCGACGTTTCGAGCACTTTGCAGCGTTCGTGGTCACGGGTAGACTGAGTCTGAGATACGCGATTTAAATCCGTTTAAAATAGTTTTATTTCAATGAATAATAATCGCGAAAATCTAAGACAACCTCTAAATTTGTTGGACTAAGCCTTTTTTGGGACACCTTTTCTAGTCCCCTCCCCGGAGTGGGGAAAGCAGGGCCTCTCTAAAAAGAGCTGCTTTGCAACTCGGAGTGCTGCCGAATCACACTGTTAGTCCAGATGCAGTACAAAGCGACCACTCTCTCCCAGCCGCCTGCGTGCAGACATTAGACAAAGCCGGGTCGCATCACACCCTAACCTCTCTTAGGTTAGACCTTTGTCTATCGCCGCAGGACTTGTTTATATTCGGAGTCCAGTTTCGATCCAAGTCATTTGCGTAGGATATATTATAGTGCAAAAAACATAGTAAATGACAGTGTTTGCGCAGACACAGGTGCACTCTTACCCCTGCCACCCTTTGTCTGATGGAACGGGGAGCCGCTACAATCAGAGGGAGGAAGAGATGTGGGATGTCAGCGCTAACAAGGCCTCTAACGTTAACATGGACATGATTAAGTCCTGTGACTGACCAGGTTCGCCAGCCGATCTTAGCGGGAGGCATCCACAGTATTGGAGCATTAGGAAGGAAGAGGGATAAGGATACCACTGTCATAGGAGAGGAGTTATGACAGTAGCAGCTAGAGTAGTTCGGGGTCGCATACCCGTAGTGATTCAAACAGTATCGGACAGATAGCATGTAAGAAACCACCCTCTGAACCCAAACAGTGCAGACGGTAACATCGACATGGCTCGTGTACCTCCTGCCCCCACGGATTGTATCGAAGGTGGGGACGACTCCTCTGTTCAATACGTGCAGCTCCAGGTCGTCAAAGAACCCCCTCAGGGCTTCACCCCTGGTGTCCTCCTCGACGCTCCCCCACCACGGACTCCATGCATTCCAGTCACCGCCCATAAGGATCCTGTTGGTGCCGACGCGTCCCATGAAGTCCCGTATCTGCGCCAGGTACGGCTCGATATCCTCCGTGCCCACGAGGTACACAGAGACAACCGCCACATTCCAGTCACCCGCCTTAAGGACGGCCGCCACGATGTTCTCAGTGACGATCTGGGGGTTCACATGAACCTCCAGATCGTCATGGAAGACCATGACTGCCGCCTTGACGGGTTTGGTCCTAGCGGTCTCCCTCTGTATAACTCTAACGCCACGGAAGTTACCGACCCGACCCTCTGCGCCGACATAGGGCTCCTGGACTAGTGCGACACCAACCTTACCCCTGTGAGCGGACATGACCAACTCCTGAGTCGCTAGGCGGGCGCGCTGGAGGTTCGCTTGGTACACCAGCGCGCGATACTATCCCACTTCCGCCGGACGGGGCATTCGCCGCTGAAGGCATTGTGTCCCGTGTCCTGCTGCCCGGCCCGGTCGCAGTTCCTGCAAACAGGGGTCCTTCCATCCACTCGAGAAGGGCACTCCTTACGGTCGTGTCCCCCCCCGCAGTGGCTGCAAAGGTCCACCGTCTCTTTGCAGTGCCTGCGGCCGTGGCCGTACCCCAAGCAACGGGTACACTGCACCAGGGGCGACTGATCCTCGGCAGTCAGGCCCTGTATGTCGATGTATTCAGTCCCAGCCTCAGTCAGCCTACGCCACACCTGAGGTGAGACATGCAACACCACGTGGGCCTGGTGGGGGTTTCGCGCCCTCTTACGGTAAACCTCCTTAACCCTGAAGTGGCTGGGATCCAAGTCACGCCACAACTTCTGGTTCTGTATCTTGAGTGCCTCAACGATATCAGCCTCAGAGTTGTAGCTGAAAAGGTTCCTTATCACCACTCGAGGGTCTCGGTTAGCCGCGGGCTCGATCTTGAGGCCGGCCTGAGACTTGAGTCGACTTTCAGTCTTGTCAAGTACAGGCCGGTTTCCGCAGCTGATCACAATCTTACCATCTCTGATTTTCCTTACTCTTTCAATTTGTATCCCCGACCTACGCGCGTCGAGGGCCTCTCTCACCTTCTCTATAACATTCTCGCTCGTGTCCTTCTTCATGCAGGAGGACACGATCAGAGCGTGATTGGGGCGGCAGGGAGGAAGCAGGGCCTTCGGCTTTGGAGCCCTCGCCGCCTCGGCGTACGTAGTCGCCGGGACCTTTAGGGACTCTACGGCCTTTCCGGTATCCTTTACAGTTTCTCTGTACTCTCGCAGCTTTCCCCCGACCTCCCCAACCTGCACCCCGACCGCGTCCACTTTCATTCCATTTTCTTCCACTTTCTTTCCAATTTCCTTCATCTCATTCGCGAGGCCCTCGATCTTTTTAACATTCCCGCACAGTGCCCTGCCCGGCGGATATTCGTCAAACCTGCTCAACACGTCGTAATTAATCAGTTTTTTGATAGTTTCTGTGTTTGATATTAACTCCCCAATTTTGCCCCCCCCCCCCCATATCCAAATTTACTCATTTTTCAATTTCTCTGTCTTTTTCCTCTATTATTTCCCTTTGTTTCTTTTCATGTTCAGACCGCACTTGCACCAATTTGAACTCCAGGGAACGGAGACGCTCGTCCACCTGGAGAACCGTTCCGTACAGTCCGGATAGACTGTCCAGAATGGCCTCCTTGATGGACGACTTCAGGTTCCCGGATTGCTCAAGTTGGGCCTTTGCGGTCTGAAACAACCTATTCGCTTTTGACGTGGCACTCTCCTCAGGGCGGGCACGGGGCTGTGCCTGTGACGGGGCCGCGCGCGGTTTATCATCCGTGTGCGCGACAATGACATCCTTAACATTTTTTCCAAGTGGTGGAGCCATTGTTAAGAACGTCTATTTACAAATTAAAATAAGAACTAAAATAAATAACGTCACCAATAGGGGTGACGGTCAAAAGACTTAATTTAAAATGTAGTTAAAATTTTAACGTCCCCAATAGGGGGGACGATCAACAGCACAAAACAAAGTGTTGGATATAAGACTTAATTTGGACTGTATCTAAGTTTTAGAAAATATTAAAACAAGTGAAACACCCGTACGCTGCCACTGGTTTATTACGACTGCTTAAAGCATTACATATTTTTAACCTGAACATACCGCCCACCAAAGGACAATAGTCCTTTTACATTATAAATTATAAATTTACAATTTGTTTGACTTATTTAACTTACTTAACAATTAAATATACTTGAGTTTTAACTTAGAGCAATACAATTATACAGTTTTACTTAATATTTATTTTTAAATTTATGTGTTAAGCAAGACAAAACATCTTAATAAGCAAATCATAAAAAAGAAAATTCTAAAACTTATTAAAGAATGTTTATGTGGCATTTAATGAAATATAATGTTCTCAAAGAAATATACTACCAACTTTAATTGGTAAAAATAGCACTACATAATCACGCCGACAATTACAAATATTGCAATCTATTTCATTTTTATCAATTCTCAGGAAAATTATTGAGCCGATGTTGATAAAATTTATACGGGATCAACCGCGAGACATACACTTAAAAATATGGTCGAATTAAGAACCTACTCTGTTTTAGAAGTTAGTTAAAATTATTCTTATTTATCTACTTAGATTCTATAGGTAAGTAACAAAGTTTTGAGACAGATCTTTTCATTATATCACTTTCGCTCTTAATGCTATACACTCTGGTGATATTGTCATGCCCAGAATGTTTAGCAACCACACGCCCTAGTGACCATTTAACTGGAGGTAATTGTTCATCTTTCAATAAAACAATATCTCCTATCTCAAACTCTTTCACAGGTTTAAGCCATTTTTGACGTTCTTGTAGTCTAGATAAATACTCAGTCTGCCACTGGTGCCAAAAGTCTGTTACCAATCTTTGGACATATTGCCACCGCGATAAATGATTTAAACTACATTGACGTAGATCTGGACTCGGTATTGTGACAGGTGCTTCACCAATTAAAAAGTGCTCTGGTGTAAGTATTTTGAAGTCAGCATCCGTGGTATCAATTGGCGTTAGCGGCCGAGAGTTCAAACAGGCCTCAATTTGACAGAGTGTAGTTGCCATTTCTTCAAAAGTAAGCCTGGAGTTCAGAATACGTCTTAAATGATATTTTACCGACTTTACATCGGCCTCCCATAGGCCCCCAAAGTTTGGGCTGTATGGCGGGATGAAGTGCCATTGTGTACCCTCAGAAGCTAATACTTCACCCAAGTGAGTTGCTAATTCAAGCCTAGCCTCCTTGAAAGCTTCCATTAACTGTTTATTGGCTCCAACAAAATTCCGCCCTTGATCACTCCAAATATGAGTGCACCTTCCTCTTCGAGATACGAATCTGTGGAAAGCTCCAATAAAAGATTCAGAAGACATGTCGCCAACCAATTCTAAATGTATGGCCTTCGTAGCCATACAAATAAATATTGCAATATAGGCCTTGTTCGACTTTGCTCCTCTGTCTTTTGACATTAAAACTTGCAAGGGACCAGTAAAGTCAACTCCACTATGCAGGAATGGACGTGCTGGAGTAGTGCGCACTTTACGTAAATCTCCCATGATTTGACTTCTCATTACAGCCTTCTGCCTTGTGCAAATGATACATCTGTGTATAAATGTCTTTACAGCATTTTTTACACCAAGAATCCAGTATTTAGACCTGATATAGCAAAGCATTAACTGAATACCGCCATGCATTGTCTTCTTATGAGCGTCTGCAATTATTAAATAAGCTAAGCGACATTTACTATCAATTATAATAGGATGCTTTAATTCGTCTCTTAAATCTGAATTTCGAAGTCTGCCACCCACCCTGATTATATTGCGATCATCCAGATAAGGATTCAACGTTCTTAGTCTACCTTTTTATATTACTCAATCTGTCTTTTTCTTCTTTAAATTATTTTTCCTGGGATATAATGATACATGTATTTATAGATTCTTCCAACTCTTCAACTGTTATCATATTGTCTATATTATTTCGATCTCTTCTATATTTTAAAAATCTCCTATAGTATACTATTACTCTCGAAAGTTCAGCTAGAGAATCTAAATTTTCAAACATCCTTATACTTTGGTTTTCTTCAATTTTTAAATTTATTTGTATTTTCCTTTTTTCTAAATCTGTAGGTATAACGTTTAATTTCGAAAAATGTATTTCTTTCTCTTTTAGCCAATCTGGCCCTTTCCACCACAACTTAGTTTTAATTAAATCAGATAGTAGAAGACCTCTTGAACCAATGTCAGCTGGGTTCATCTTAGATTGTACATGAAACCATTGAGAATTGCTTAAATTATCTATTACTTCTACTACGCGATTGCTTACAAATATCTTCCACCTTAGAGGATCTCCACCGAGCCACGAGAGAACAACCGATGAATCCGTCCATCCGAAAACCTTATCTTGCGGCAATGACATTGCTTCCTTTACCTGAGTCAATAATCTTGCCAACAATACTGCTCCGCAAAGCTCAAGCCGTGGAATTGAAATCGG
The DNA here is from genome assembly GCA_037950945.1 of Hypolimnas misippus. NCBI lineage: Eukaryota > Metazoa > Arthropoda > Insecta > Lepidoptera > Nymphalidae > Hypolimnas > Hypolimnas misippus. The sequence goes on from JBBEEQ010000035.1 coordinate 24,627, forward strand.
TTTCACAGGTGCTACTCTTGTTTTGGATGCTATGATTCCAGTTTTAATTTTATTTTTAGTTTCCACTCTATAGTATACAACCGCACAATAATAGGCTTTGTTTGAAGCATCGCAAAATCCGTGAAGGGTAATATTATCCAATTCCTTCCTTTCTGTTTTAATCCATCTTTTCACCTTAACCATATTTAAATTATCAAAATCATTTCTTATTTTTATCCATTCTTCTTTAAGTATGTCTCCAACATATTCATCCCATGTTAATCTTTTAATCCAAAGTTTCTGTATTAGAATTTTAGCTAGAACAATCGCTGCACCCAACCACCCAAGAGGATCAAAGAGTCGCTGGATATCTGCGAGGATTGTTCTTTTTGTGATAAGATCTGGTTGTTGTGGCAATTTTAATTGATATTGAAAAGAATCTGTTACCATGTTCCAAGTTAAACCTAAAGTTTTTATTGTACATTTATCTTTATCATTATTCAGACATTCTTCTTCTGACCTTATGGTGTCTAAAAATTCTTGATTATTCGATGCCCACTTTTGTAATGTAAATCCACCTTTACTTAAAATATTCATTAGTCCTTTACTTATTTCTATAGCTTTTTGAATTGTAAAACCACCACTCATGCAATCATCTACATAGAAATCTTCTTTAATTGTTCTCGCTGCTTCGGGATAATCCTTACCTTCATCTTCTGCTAGTTGCATTAATGTTTTCACAGCTAAGTATGGCGCTGAGGCTATACCAAATGTGACTCTCAATAGGCGATATTCTTCTACATCTTCTTCTATCTTATTTCTCCATAAAATTCTTTGTAAATCTGCATCTTCTCTCTTTACTAATATCATTATATACATTTTTTGTATATCTGCTACGAAGCAGATTGGTTTTAACCGCCATCTCAGGACTAGATTTCTAAGATCTTCTTGTAGCTGAGGTCCAATCATGAGTAGGTCATTCAATGATTTTCCGTTTGAACTCTTACAAGAGGCATCAAATACGATTCTAATTTTAGTTGTTATACTTTCTTCTTTGATCACCGCGTGATGAGGTAAGTATATAGCCTTTTTATTTTTTCTTCTTCTGGAACTCTTTCCATATGATTTAATAGCAAATATTCCTCTATAATTCTTCTGTATTCTTCTTTAAAGTCTGGTCTCTTTTCTAATCTTTTTTCTAATTGTTGTAATCTTCTATATGCTATATCCTTTGTTTCACCTATTTGTTCTGCCGATTCTATTAAAGGTATCTTAACTATGTATCTCGCTTCTGATGACCTAGTATAATTGTTTGAATAAATCTCTTCACACTTCTTTTCGGCTGCTGTAAATTCCCGTTTTCTTAATTCATCTATACAACATAAATTTCTTAACATATTATCTACCTCTACCTCTATTTTATGATGCATGACTATGATTGTACTTTCTGTTTTATTATCATAAATGTTTCCAAATAAAATCCATCCTAAGGTGGTTTCTTGTGCTGATGGTGAACGTATTTTACCCTTTATTAAATTGTTTTTTTTTATAATGTCTGTGTACACTTCAACCCCAAGCAATATATCAATTTTACTAGCAGTATAATACTGGGGATCAGCCAAGTTGAGACCTTTCAAATGTGACCAATGTGACCTTGGCTTGATTGATTGACACGGCAATTTAGTCGTTACGTGTGATGATAAAACGTATGCCTGTACAGGGAGGCTGAAATTCAAATCATATCGTGATAATACCTCCAACTGTACCACGTGACTGACTGTTGTTGTTGTTGACCCTACACCTGTCACCGTGCCATTGATCGCAGTTTTTTTGAGTCGTAATGATTGAACTGCTCTTTTGCTAATAAATGACGCCTGTGATCCTGGATCTATTAAAGCCCTTAAAATTATTGTTCCTCCTAAACAGTTTCTAACTGGAACCAGTGCAGTTGCTAAGAGTACCCTTTTGGGCCCCGACGATAAGTGTGATACTACTGAAACGTTTGGTAAATCATTATGCTCACCTTGTACCTTTATATGTAAAGAAGATAGCCCGGTTGAATTATTCTCCGCCTGTAACCCGGTCATCTCCCCTCTGCCTTCTACATTATAATTATTCTGATGTAAAAGTGAGTGATGACGTTTACTACAAATCCTACAAAAACTTTTTTGTTTACAATTATTGACCGAATGATTTGGTGATAAGCAATTATAACACAATCGATTATCCTTAACGAATTCCCTTCTCTTAATAACATCTAATTTTCCAAAATCCTTGCATGTAAACAAATAGTGATTTTTATTACAAAGACTACAGGTTATATTTTATATAGCGTTGGCATGAAAAGAACGTTCTCGTGTGGTGCGTATAGCGGATGGTTGTGTTAATAAAACTAATGTTTGAATATTAGATTCGAGAAAATTAATCAAACTTTTAAATGAAGGCAACTCCTTTTGGTATTCAGTACTTACAATTTTTTCCCATTCCTTGTGCGTCTCTAAATCTAATTTCTGAGAAATTAAAAATATTAATATCGGATCCCAATTAACAATAGATATATTTAAGCTTTGTAAACCACTTAAACATTCTTGTATACTATCAATTAAATATTTTAATTGATTTGCAGATTGAGTATTAATTTTTTTATACAAAATATTTTTTTCAAAATAGCATCTACAATAAGTCTCTTATGGGAATACCTATTTTTTAAAGTCTCATAAGCTACACTGTAATTCTTCTCGATAACTTGAAAAATTTTAATAGTATTTTTCGCTTCACCAGCCACACACGATTTCAAATAATGTAACTTTTGCACATCACTAAGTCTTTTATTGTTGTGGATCAATGACAAAAACACATCCTCAAACGATTGCCATTCCTCAAATGCACCCGAGAATGTAGGTAGTTTATCTTCGATAGATGAACTTCTGCGTTGATGGACCCAGGTGACTCCATATCTGAAGCCACGTGCTCCACCTTGCTGGAACTGCTTGCGGATTGAACGTATTCCAACATGTCCAAAAACTCGCCCCTTATCTCCAGATATAGATATTCGAACTGGCTGTGTTTATCTTCCGTGAAATATGACAATTTTGATCGTTGCTCTTTGTTTGTATTTTTTACTAACTCTTTATGAGCTTCTCGAAAGGAATCCCAATATTCTTTTATACATTTTATTCTCGTTTGTAAATATCCACTGGTCAATCTTGCTTTCGGATTTTTTTTATAGTCTAGCCTTTTCCAATAATTCATGTAAATTTTCCGTTGTTGCTATTATATTTTCCACCAAAGCCATCGTAGAAAAAATTATTGAATTTGGATTGATATTTAAAATTCATAAATGAGCCTCGTTGAATTATAATTACACGTGTCGTCGATGCACACAACTCCATACAAAAAAAAATTTCTTCGGTTCAATGTATTTTTTGCAAGTGCATCGAAGTCCATACGAAAAAAATTGTTTACGCCAATCCTTATCGCTCGCCGGCCGGCTTCCAAGAAATAATGCACCGTACTATTCTGCTCGATTATGGACCAAACTATGTTGGAAATAAGACTTAATTTGGACTGTATCTAAGTTTTAGAAAATATTAAAACAAGTGAAACACCCGTACGCTGCCACTGGTTTATTACGACTGCTTAAAGCATTACATATTTTTAACCTGAACACAAAGTCAATAAATAAAATTTAAAATCTCAGCGTCCCCAATAGGGGGGACGGTCGACGGCACAAACACGAAATCAATAAATATCTAAAAAATTTTAGCGTCCCCAATAGGGGAGACGGTTGAGGTACACACAAACTAGTGACTAATTTAAAATCTTAGCGTCCCCAATAGGGGGGACGGTCGATAACACAAAACACAAAATTGTCAAAAAATCGAAATTTTTAATGTAAATTCACGAATAAAAATAAAACACCGGACTATCGAGGGCCAACGGTGATTGTATAGGGTCGATTTAACTGCTTTGAAAATAAAAATAATTTGGAAAATTCAAAATCGACCAGCAATTTATCGAAAAGTACCGAAAATATTATTTATGTAAAAAAAAATTGAATTAATATACATATAACTCATATTTAATATAACGAGTCTTATCGCGATAACTAATAGTAGTAATACCTTTTTATTGCCCGACGTTTCGACGAAGTTACATTCGCCGTGGTCACGAGCTGACAGCTTCAAGTTAAAAACGATATCAATTGTAAAAGCTAATGGAGCAAGCTTATGCTTTGCTTAATCACACTATGCTTCAGTATATATATGTTTTTCTCTCTTGGATCATAAAAATTGACGAAAAATGGGTTAAAAACAATACTTTTTAAAGAAATAATATTGTAGTCATATATTTTGCAACAAAATCATTTTATTCTATTGGTTGTTTATATTCTTAAGTGATAATACTATTAAATTAAACAAAAGTTGTGTTTAATTTACTAACAATCTTTACACATTCTAAAAAATACTTATTTTATCAAATTAACAAGACTTTACTTTAAGAAGGATTACTAGTAGATAAATATGATTGTGTTGGGTTCTCTTTGGATGAAAATCAGTCGTTATTTATTATATATATCTCTATAGAAATCTAACCATTTCTTAAATTCTATAGATTTATAAACCCCAAAATTGGTCTAGTTCATGAACGGAATATATATCACGGTGGCTACTAACTTTTTAGGGGGATCAATGCATCCCATATATCCCGCCAGTCATATTGGATCTCATCGATGGATTTAGGCCATTTATTAGGTGTTTAGACTTATATACTTATATATATAGTGGTATAAATTCACCCACGGCGTTACCACAAAACATGATAGACGTAGAACTTTTAGAATATATATATACTTTGCTCCACGCGCAAAGTTACCTCATCGTGAATAAAATAATAGGACCAGACCAAAAAACAGAGTATAGGTTAGGTTAGTTTAATTACAAACGTTGCAATTCAATAAAATATTTACATTTCTGTTTACCTGATTATATACATAAAAACATAAGAATATAACTACTCTAACGCGCTGTGCTATTTTTGAGATGGAAGTGGCTTTTTCGAATCCAAAAGAAAAGGTGTTTTTACTCCTTGTACAAAAATGCGCCTTATCGTTAGAAAGAAATGGCGGATAAAAAAAAATGACAATTTACTGTGGCGACCTAAAGTGTTATTTTACGGGTACATTCACAATAAAATGAAATTTTGCTAAAATTTTAAGATATTAAGCAATAAAACATAAAACTGAATAGGAGCACAATTACCCATAGGGGAGCAAAGTAGGACCATTTTACGGTATTATTAGAATTCTCGGAAAAAAACTTTAAACAAAGACGCCCGAGTAACAAACATTAAGCCGCTCGCGGCGCCTATTGTCCTGCAATGGGTGCGAGCGGGATATCTTTCAATGTAAATAGGTACAAGAGGGATAGGTAAAAACTATTTTGTTGTCTCCATGTATTAAGAATTGATAATTTACTACTTGCGTAAATACTAATGATAAAACAACGCTTGAGTGTTTGAGTCAGAAAACAAAATAAAACAGTCCAGATACATAATAAATTAAGTTTATTCATGTTTTACATTAATTGATTTTCTACATGCCCTCCGTTATTTCGCACACATACACGCATTCTTTTTCTTAGACCACTTTTCACAACACCAGTCGTCAGTCTATTTCTTATTTTGTTAGCGGCGTCGATAATTTTTTGTTTTAAAATCTCAATAGATTGTATTGTGTTCGGTTCTTTATACACCAAACTTTTCATATAACTATTTTCATTACATAAAAATCCATGGGGGTCAAGTCTGGACTCCTGGCTGGCCTCGGTATGGGTCCCCCTCTTCCAATCCACTTATTGGGATAATTAGTGTATAACCACTCCCTGACACTCCTTCTGTAGTGTGCGGGGCAACTATCATGTTGAAACCACATGTTACGAATAAGGTTTAGTGGTATGTCATCGAGCAAATCAGGCAAATCCTCTCTCAAAAAAGTCTCATAGCTCTCTCCATCCAAATTTGGAGGAAGAAAGAAAGGCCCGATTAAATGGTTGGATATTATTCCCATCCACACATTAAGACTGAAACGTCTCTGCGAACCCTTTAACCTTTTTTTATTAGGATTTCTATTCGATTTCGGGGCCCAATAATGTGCGTTATGATAATTAGTTATTCCGTCTTGGTCGAATTTCGACTCATCAGTCCACAAAATTCTTCTAAATAACGACGGATCTTCTAAATCTGCGTTGAGCATAAATCTATAGAAATCTAGTCTCCTCGCAGGATCTCCTTCTTCGATGACATGTACTGGCATGTAGTGGTAGGGGTAGAGACCGGCAGTATGCACTGTAAACCACACTTTCCACTGTGAGAGTCCAAGGTCTCGAGCAACAACATTGGTTGACGTAGTGGGATTCTGTCGAAATCGTCGAATTATCTCATTATATTGCTCTTCATCGTCATCATGAATTCGTGGTCTACCTAGGTCTGGTCGTCGTCTTGAAACAGAGCCAGTCTCTCTAATTCGTCGATAAACTCCTTCAAAGACACTAATATCCGGTATACGGCGGCCAGGATAACGTACTATGTATTCTTCACGGGCTCGTGAAGATACACAGTTGCAGTACCCATAACAAATCAGAATATCAGCATATTCTTCATTTGTAAAGGTCGTCATTTTCAACAGTTCCAAATCAGAAGCACAAATCAAGGTCCAGTTAACAGGCACAGTCACGAATAGGAAGAAACAGTCCAGAAAACAAGCCAAATCGAGTAAAAAACCAAGAGCACTATGTATCGCATCTACCACGGACGAATCGCGTAAGCAGACTGAATAAGGAATTAAGGAATTACCAAAAAGCACATATAATAACAACAAAATAGTTTTTACCTATCCCTCTTGTACCTATTTACATTGAAAGATATCCCGCTCGCACCCATAGCAGGACAATAGGTGCCGCGAGCGGCTTAATGTTTGTTACTCGGGCGTCTTTGTTTAAAGTTTTTTTCCGAGAATTCTAATAATACCCTATGTTATTATACCTTATCGGAAAGCTGAAGAGCCATAGATATTTTTTAGCACATCTGCAGTACATCTGTTATAGACTTTTTTAAAGATATCTTGCAAAGAACAAATATTTTTTTCAAATTTATTTATTTTTTTTACAATTGATTGTCTACTACGACTCATTCGGTATAGTTACTGGTAGTTTTGTAGCTTAAAATAATTTATTTATTTATTTTATTTGGGAAACAAACAGTAACATAATACACAAATATATGATTGAAAAAGATAATACAGATACCAATTAAGTTTCCACTTACAAATAATACAGAATTAGAGCAATTTGAATACAATGATATGAATTTAATTAAATGTAGGATAAATTTGTTATAAAGTAATATTACAGTGAAAAGGAACGTATGAATGAAAGAATGAATGAGGACTATGTGTGTGAAAGAGAGGGATGAAAGAGTTGGAAGATGGCGAGTTTGAGAGTGAAAGGTGTACGAGCGTGCGAAGGTTAAAAATTGATGTAATAGTAAGAAGACGAATAAAGTGGTTGAAGAAGTTTCGGATTATTATTTAAAGAAGATAGACTGCCTCCCATCATTCAACGAGCCCATCATATCCATTTCGATCCGTCCCCACAGATTCTCGTCCGGGATAGTGGATAGTCGATCGTGTCTTCGTGGTACGGCGTTGCGTGTGCGCAACTTTTGTCAGCTAACAAGTCTTGCAGATAACACGAAAATAACAATTTGTCTAATAAAATGTTGGCAAGCGGCAGCAGTAACGATGATATTAAGATGGATGGTGGACGGATGGATAGAAAATATGACGATTTCACAAGTTACAACATGGCGGATGCTATATCGAGGTTTAGTGGTGAAGATGTAACTTACTCCTCAAGCAAATGGGCGCAAGATATCGAGGACAACGCAGAAATATTCGGATGGACGGCGCAGCAGAAGCTTATTATTGCGCGTCGGTTACTCATCGGTAGGGCGGGTCTATGGCTTAGGTCCGAGAAAGCATTTAAGTGTTATGAAGATTTAACGTCAGCATTGCAAAAGGAATTTCCTGATTCCTTAAATGTCAAGGAAATGCACGAAATTATGAGCAGACGAAAAAACGCAAAGATGAAAGCTGTTATCAGTACATGCTTGCTATGAAGAAGCTGGGAAAAAGAACGAAATTCCCAGATTACGTAGCTATACAATACATCATTGATGGCATACCGGATTACGAATCAAACAAGATAATATTATATGGTATTACATCTTATTCAGTATTAAAGGAAAAGCTGAGTATATATGAAACAGTTCAACAGAAAATTAAACAGCGTGGTCGCATGAGTAAGCAGCCCGATGAACCTGTGAAGCATTCCAATTCCAAGCCCAAGGCAGAGCAACATACCAAGCCAGTTCAGCGATGTTTCAAGTGTGGAGAGAAAAACCATATGGCAGATTCGTGCAAAAACGGCGTTAAATGTTTTAAGTGCAATTCATACGGCCATATTGGATTACATTGCAAGAATGTACGAAATGTGAATGTAACTTCGCGTCAAGTTGGCAATATCATAGAAAAGAATGAGTTGAATGATGAGAAGATGCAACATTCGATGTTAGTTCAATCCCAGTCCCAGTCATTCAATCTTACGAGTGAAGATGACGTAGAATAGATGAAGTGAAGATGACGTAGATGTCAAACTGAACGAATGACTGAGAACGAATCTGCGAAGCAGCTGTCAAACTCAATTGTAAACAAACATGTTTATCAGCAGAATATTATGAGTGTTAATTGTGAGAATCCAGTGAATAAGTCAATTAAAAGTGTAAAAATAGGCAGTGTTACCGTGCATAGTTTAATAGACACGGGTAGTGACATTAACCTAATATCGTTAGATTTGTTTTCTATGTTAAACGGAAAGTGTTGCGATAACGAGAGGTTAACTCTAGTTGGCCTCGGTTCATTTAAGTCCTGGGGGACCCCCACAGTGCATACGTCCTCGTCGTGTCCCCTGGGCCCCGCTCTGTCCACGGTAACGCAGTGGCAGAGACGGGTGGCTAAAGTGCGCTGTCTGATAGTATATCTCGCGGAAGTGCTATCCTTGGTGTTGCCCAGCTCTCTCCCTGGTCCCCAGGTTGAGGTCGAGCGGGTAGCAACTCGCCTTTTCGATATGTCGAAACCTTTGCAGGACGCCTCCGGGCGTTTCCTCCCAAAAGGCCCTTCTCAGGGCCACCCAAAAGGCCCTTCTCAGGGCCAACCCAAAGGCCCTTCTCAGGGCCAACCCAAAGGCCCTTCTCAGGGCCAACCCAAAGGCCCTTCTCAGGGCCAACCCAAAGGCCCTTCTCAGGGCCATAAGGACGCGGATGCCTCGGCAGCCTCGGCGTCGGAGACCAGCCGTCCGCAGTCGACGGCTAGTCACTACTGCGGGCCAAATGACGCGGCGGATTCCGTCTCCGAAATGGAGTCCATTCTCCTTTCGGACGACGAATCCGCAGCGCAGGCGGCGGGCCGTCAGGCTCAAAAACGCTCCTTCCGGAAGGACTCGTCCGACTCCACGGCGAAGGAGCCGAGAAAAAAGCTGAGGACGAAGAGGCCTTCGACCTCAGCAACCTCCAGGGCGGCCGTCGCGCACGACGTCGGCCTCGCGGACGCCAAGCGCCAACTGAACCTGGCGAGGAAGGCGCAGCTGGTGAAAGACCTGGAGGAGAAGGTGGCGGCCAAGGAGAGGCAGGCTGCCGCTTCTCGGGCCAAGGCCGGCTACGGCACGTCCGCCGTGCGCTACGCGGACCATTCCCTCGCCAAGGCGACGGCGTTCCAGCGCGGGTGCTGGGAATCGCCGTCCGGCACATGGAGGACAGGCTTCGGAACCTGTTCGGCGCGTGTTTCACGGCCGGCAGGTTCCCGAAGCCCTGGCGGGACGGGCGGCTGTACCTCATAAGGAAGGACGGCCGCCCGGCGGACTCCCCCTCGGCATACCGGCCTATCGTTCTGCTCGATGAGGTCGGAAAGATGTTTGAGGGGTTAGTCGCCGCCAGGCTGAGGAGCCTCCTGCGGGAGGTGGGGCCGGACCTGTCGGACGCCCAATTCGGCTTTCGAGAAGGGCGTTCGACAGTGGACGCACTGGCCCGACTCAAGGGCCAGGTGCGAGAGGCCGTGGAGGCGGGGGATGGAGTGATGGCCGTGTCGTTTGACATAGCCAACGCCTTCAACTCCATCCCCCACCCCACCATTATGGAGGCACTCCGATATCACGATGTGCCTCCATACCTGCGGAGGCTCCTCGGGGGCTACCTGGAGGACCGCGGGGTCCTCCTGGTAGACAGGTCGGGCGTCGTGCGGCGCTACAGGGCGGAGTCCGGCGTTCCACAGGGGTCAGTCCTCGGGCCACTCTTGTGGAACGTCGGATTCGACTGGCTCCTCCGCGGGTCCCTCCTCCGGGGGACGAGTGTCATCTGTTATGCGGATGACACTCTCCTCACAGCCCGGGGGAGGAACTTCGCGGAGGCGGCGATGCTCGCCTCGGCGGGCGGATCCCTCGTGGCGGGGAGGATCCGCCGCCTGGGCCTCAAAGTGGCGCTGCACAAGACCGAGGCCGTGTATTTCCACGGGCCTCGGCAGCGCGCTCCCCCTGACGCCCACATCCACGTTGAGGGCGTCAGGATCGCGGTGAAGGCCCAGATTAAGTATCTGGGCCTGATAGTCGACAGCAGGTGGCGTTTCAGCCAGCACTTCGACTGGCTGTCGACGCGCCTGCTGAAGATCGCGGGCGCCCTCTCGTGGCTCCTCCCCAATCTGGGAGGACCTAGGGCGAGATGCCGGCTCCTGTACGCCGGCATCTTGCGGAGCATGGCCCTCTATGGGGCCCCGATCTGGGCGGACTCCCTAAGCAGAAGGCAGAACGCCAGCGCCATTCGCAGGCCCCAGAGGGCCATAGCGCAGCGGGCCGCGAGAGTCGCTCGGTCGGCTTCGCGGCGGCGTGCGCCTTGGCGGGCACCCCGCCTTGGGAGCTCGAGGCGTGGGTGCTGGCCAAGGTGTACGCGTGGTCGGCGGACCGCAGGGCGCTCGGGGAGCACCCTGCGGCGGAACGGAGGGAGGCGGTCCGGCGTGAGGCGAGGGCTGCCGTCGCACACTATTCGCCACACCGTCGGGCGGGAATGGCCCTCACTCAGCCATTCCCGGGCCCCTCCACTGCTGGGGGGGGGGGCGTGCGGGGCCCCGCTGTAAAGGCGGGCGGGCCATCGTCGGACGGGGACTGGACGTAAAGGCTGCGCCAGATTCCCAGTCCCCTTCCATATCGACGACGCGGAGTGCCCTGGGGTTTAGTGGGTAGGCTGGTACACTAGGTACCAGGAGTCCCACATACCCGCCTTATTCCCTCAGGCGGGATGCGTAAATGCATTCCCCAGGGAAAACAAAAAAAAAGGGTTCATTTAAGTCCTATTCGATGGGTAAGTTCAATACAAATTTAGAAATTGATGATCATGTTTACAATACCTATTTTCATGTTGTGCCACAAGGTGTAATTCCTTATAAAATTATATTGGGCCAACCTTTTCTTGTTAATACTTTAACGTTGATTGAACAGGGATTAGTCAGAATCAGGCCTCTTTCATATGACAGTTCTTATCTAAATTGTTTACCTACCAGTATAGATTACATTGAAAATAATAACCCCTTTAGCAATCCCATACTTCAAGAATTGATTAATAGTTACTGTGCAGGACTATAAGTGGACTGTATTATGCACCTATTAGCTGGATTGGTTGTGAAGAAATAAAAGTTGCTTGTTCCGAAGTAAAATGCGAAGTGTTTTATTCAAATTATGCTTCCATATTTATACAATTTTTACAATGCACACAATAGATACCTGTAGTAACGATCATATTTGCGTATAGCGCTGTTGCTATCTCGCTCCTTTTTAGAGTTATCCTTATTACACAGTACCATCTATAGCTAATCCTTATAGTAAGTTTATATAACACAAACTCTTATTTCTATTTATTTTGATACTTACAAAGTTATTATGTAACTGTATTATGAATAACGTTGATAGAGCTGAGAGCCTTTTGAAGTTACAATAAGAAAAAAAACACTACAAACTATAAATATTTACAATTCACAACTTATGACTATTTTAAATGATACACAAACTTTACGAATTTTAACACGGCATTGAATTTATACATATCTATTAAGCTCGTCGTTCTGCACATCTCCCCCGCCGTGCGTTGACCGCAGGCTCGACGCACTATGTTCCGGGTGCAGAATGGCGGATGCTTGTAGGTAGTATGACGAGCTTGCGCGTCGGTCTTCGAAGGGTGCCTCCTCCGGTCTTGACGTCGACCGCTCGGATGACGCCGTCTCCGCCGGGGTAGACCGCTGTCACAATGCCTCTGGGCCAGGTGTTACGGGGTAGGTTGCCATCAGCGACGAGCACGACGTCGCCCAGCTGTATCGGAGTGCCCCGGCCGTGGGGTTCCCGTCGGTTCTGCAGGTCAAGCAGGTACTCACGTACCCATCTAGTCCAGAACAGGTCTGCTAGGCGCTGCGAAGCTCGCCAGTGGTTGCGCCCGATGGTGTCCTTTTCATCGAAGGTTCCTGGCGTAGGAGTTCGCGCGGATCCTAGTAGGAGGAAGTGATTTGGAGTTATCGCTTCCATATCTTCGTGGCTCACCGACACGTGAGTGAGCGGTCGGCTGTTTACGCTGTATTCCACCTCGGTGAGTAGTGTGCGGAGTACCTCTTCGTTAGGGCTTCTTTCGGTCATTACGGTGAGGAGCGCCGTTTTAACGCTCCTGACGAGGCGCTCCCAGGCGCCGCCCATGAAAGGCGCGCCCGGCGGAATGAAACGCCAGGTAATAGCCCTCGTTGCGGCTTCGTTTTCCAGATGTTTGTTCCAGGACCGCTGTATTTCTTTATTTGCTCCGTGTAGGTTTGTTCCGTTGTCTGACCATATTTCTGTAGGGCAGCCGCGTCGAGCGATGAATCGGCGGAGGGCCATGACGGCAGAGTCGGCGCTGAGATCCTTTGCTATTTCGAGGTGTACGGCGCGCGTCGTGAGACAGGTGAATAGAGCCACATATCTTTTTTCTGTGTTTCTTTTGACAGTTACGGTTAGCGGGCCGAAGTAGTCTAGGCCCGTGTACATGAAAGGCCTCCTGTGGTGTGCCAGTCTCGAGGGAGGGTGATTGCCGGTCATCGGTAGCGCGGGCGTCGATCTTCTTATCTTACATTGTAAACAGCTGTGTATAGTCATTCTTGCTACTGTTCGTAATCGTAGTATCCAGTAGTGTTGTCTACATTCGTTTATCGTGGATTCGACTCCGGCGTGATGCAATTTTCTATGTATGTAATCGATGTATAGTTTCGCTAGCCGACTATCGCCGTCTAGTACAGGTGGTTTCTTTAACTGCTCAGGAACGTTTCGTGCGGCGTCTATTCTTGTTCTTAGTTTGATCCTGCCCTCTTCGTATGTCGTTGCTATGCGATATAGGCGACTCTGTCTGTCAGTGGGCTTGCCGTTCTGTAGGTTTCGTATATCCGCGTCGAAACATTCTTCTTGACTCGCTCGTACTAGTAAGCTTTTCGCTAGTGTTAGAAGTCGCGCGTTTATTTTCGCAAATCTATCTTCGTTTTGTTTCATCGTTTTGTTTTGGGCGCGTTTTCTTTCTGTTTTCTTTCTTTTCGGGGTTTTTAGCTTTTCTTTTGTAGTTTATCTGTTCGGTTCGTTGTTGACATAGTTCGATGAATTGAAGTACTCTAGCTGTGCTGCGTAGTAAACGTTCGTATTTAGAGAAACGCTGACTGTCCGGTACGCAGTGACGTAATTTTGACGACGTCTCTTTTAGTGTGATATTGCACGTTTTCTCTTCGCCCGTCGGCGTGTCGACGCTGGGTTTCTCTGTAGGCTACGTTGACGGGTCGTTTTTCAGGAATTCGGGTCCGCGGAACCATCTGTGATCCGTGGTCAGGTCGTGCGGTACGTCTCGGGTGGCGTCGTCGGCGACGTTAAGTTTAGACGGTACCCAGCGCCACTCGTTGTACGTACTGTTATCTTCTATGGCGGCGATGCGATGCGCTACAAAAGGCTTATATGATCGTGCACCCGTTTTTAACCAGGTTAATACGGTCTTGCTGTCGGTCCAGAATATTCTTTGTTCGGGCTTCCGATCGTGTTCCGCGAAGACTGCCGCCGCCATCCGGCTGCCTAGCACCGCCGCTTGTAATTCGAGACGAGGAATCGACATTAGTTTCCACGGCGCGACTCTTGCTTTGGCGAGCACGAGGGAAGTGTCTATCTCCCCGTTTGATTGTTCGATGCGCCAGTATAGTACCGCGGCGTAGGCGTTTTCGCTGGCATCCACGAAAACGTGTAGTTGGAGTGACGTAGTTTCTGTGTACAGGGCGTAACATCTCGGTATACTGATCTTTGATAGATTCTTGAGACTCGTTAGCCAGTTCGTCCATTGCTCAGCCAGGTCGTCGTCGATCGGTTGATCCCATCCTGTACCTCTGCGCCATATTTCTTGTAATATTTGCTTTGCTCGCGATGTTACGACGGACGCGAAGCCCAGTGGATCGAATAGGGACATGACGATTTTCAGAGTTTCTCGCTTCGTCGGTGTTGCGCTGTCTATGACGTCGAGTGGCAGTCTGGCCATGTCGAGGTTGAAGGTAAGTACATCGGCTTTCGGTTTCCATATTAATCCGAGCACGCGCTCGGATTGCGTACCGTCGTTTATGTTGATCGATGATTCTTGACTTGAGTCTTCATTGAGTGCTCTGAGTACGTCGTGCGAGTTAGAGTTCCACTGTCGTAACTCGAAGCGTGCCTGTCTGTGTATATAGCGTACTTCATTTGATGTTTTTATTGCTTCTTTTGTCGTACGAAAGCTCTGTAGGTAGTCGTCCATATAGTGGTTTCGTTCGATGGCGGCGGCGGCTTCGGGATATTTTTCTATGTATTTTCTCGCGTTTATGTTTTTGACGTATATGGCTGTAGCGGGTGATGACGTGGCTCCGAATATGAGTGACGTCATGCGATATTCACTCGGACGATCGGTGCGGTTGTTGCCGCGCCACAGGTAGCGGAGCGCGTCTCTGTCTTCGTGTCTTATCTTGACTCTCATGAACATTTCGGCTATATCGGCCGATACGGCGACGGGATGTTGGCGAAACCTCATTAGTACTCCCGGTAGTGATTGCAGGAGATCCGGTCCTGTCAGAAGCAGGTCGTTGAAATATCCGTCACGTCACGTCGTTGGAGTGACAGCTCATTCTGTGGTTCCAATAGTATAAAATTAAAATAAAATACATAGATCAATTAAACAGTTTTTATTATAGTGGCTAATTGTGAGTGTGACAATTTTTCGTGTAAAAACTATAGTGGAAAGAAACCATTACATTAATTAACAATTATAATACTAAAATAATTCGAGCTAAGTGTTACAATATACCCACGTAACTTTAAAGTGACAAAAAATAAAATTTTTATTCTAAATCTCTACTAGTGATTAAATAGTGTGTGTCCAAACTTAGTAACTACAACCTTTTATGTTAATTAAATGAATTATTTATTAATAAAAATTTGCAAACTAATTAACAACGCCATCTAGTAATCATCTGTAACACTGCATAGTATCATATATCAATTATTATGGGAAATAAGTGCAAGCACTGTGGCAAATTCCTTGCTACAACAGATGGCGTTAAATGCTTAAAATGTGCTTCCCGCTATCACCGAGTCTGTCTTAATATCAGCCCAGACACTAAAATAAACGGAAAATGGATATGCCGTGATTGCAAATCGAGTCCTAAATTATGTACACCCGTTCAGGCTCCTTCCCATCATCCCGAGGATGCCGTGGATGATACTTTCGCGGATGCCAACCTTGGCGAAGGCACGACGGCAGCACTGTTGCAGGAGATACGATTATTAAGAAAAGAGATGGCATCTGTATCCCGGGAAATGACTTTTTTTCGGGAAGAGGTCTCTCGGCTTAACTAGACAATGTCGGAATTCAATAGTCGCCTTACTACCGTAGAAAGTAGAATTTCAGCTTTGGAGAAAGATGACATAAACAATCAAAGTCAAATTGAAGAAAGTACTAAAGCGGAAATATCGCGCTTGCGTATGCAAATGAATGATAGGGAGCAGGAACTTCTAGCAACAGATTTCGAGTTAGCTGGCATCATGGAAAAGCCTGGAGAGAATGTCAACAGCATAGTGCTGTTATCTGCTAGAAAAGTCGGCATCGATCTCACCGAACAAGACATCGTGAGTGCAGAGCGATCGGGACCTCGGCGATCCGTGGCGGCTGACGGCGAGCGAATGCGCCCGCGTCCCATCGTGGTGCGGGTGACGCGCCACTCACTGCGCGACGACCTGCTACGGGCAGCGCGGGTGAGGCGCAGTGTTGACACGTCCGGCGTCATTGATGGCGAGCCGAGACGATACTTCATTAACGAGCGGCTCACACCTTACAATCGTTACCTTTTGTTTAGGGCAAAAGAGGAAGGTAACAAGAGGGGCTGGCGTTTTGTGTGGACGAGAGGGGGGAAAATATTTGTTCGACGGAACACTGACACACCTATCTATCGAATTCGTGTAGACACAGATATAAAAAAGTTTTTTTACAACAGTATAGATTAGTCAGTTTAATTTTATACAAATATACTGAGCGCTCAGTCAATGTTGTGAGACGCAATATTCGCTATTTTTCTTTGTTTACTTTAGTCCTTAATTACGAATTACTTTTAACATTATCACTTTATTTTATATTCGTATATAGTTGCTTTGTTTATGTTATCAGTGGGATGCCCAAGTTTTTATTTCACAGTTCACCATACTTATGCCAATATTCTTATTATACTTATACAATACATTATACATCATCGCTATTCCATTTTTACTTTATTATATTGATTATTACTGTACACACGTATTTATAATTATATACTTTAACATGAATATATTTTCATATTTCGACATTATTGAGTTACTTAGAAAAGTTTGTATGTTCGATGCCTGGGTTACGTAAGTTAAGAATTGGTTTTTTGAATCCAGGATCTCTGGGGACACGACATGACGAATTCATGTTGGCTATTAACCGCCATGATGTAGACATTCTGGCCTTAAATGAAACTTGGTTGAGAGAGGGTGAGGAAGGGCGAGCACCAAATATCCCGGGATATCGTTTGCGCCACAAGCCGCGTCCTGCTGAAGTGCGTGGCCGTGGTGGTGGTGTGGGCTACTACATTAGACGAGGAATAACAGCACGAACCCTCATTCAACCTTCAACATCTCCGGACATAGAACAAATGTGGCTTAGTGTGAGCGTGGGGGGGAAAAAGTTAGTGATCGGCACTGCATATCGACCTCCTTGGCTAAATCCACGTATTTTCTTTGAAGGCCTTACGGAAATGTTTACTACACTTCCTGTTTATGACCATGTAGTTCTGATGGGTGATTTTAATATTAATTTTTACGAATCTGATAATTACTGTACACGTACGCTATGTGAGTTCTTAATGTACACGAATCTCAAACAGATTGTTAATAAGCCTACTCACTTTACAACTCACAGTGAGACATTAATAGATCTAGTCTGTGTAGATGGTAACACTAGTGAAGTATGGGTAGACTATACAAGTGAGCTTAGCAGTCATGCGTTCTTATCTTTTGAATTTAATATACGCAAATATAAACCTAAGCCTCTTCGAAAATCTTATAGAAAAATTAGTAGCATTAATGAAAATGATCTCAAAAACTATTTAACAAATTTCAATCAACAATGTCTTAATATATATGACGTCAATAGTCTTGTTACTCAATTTAATAGTATTTTATTATCTGTTTTCGATTCCTTAGCACCCCTGTTATGTGGACTTTTTAAAGAGTCCCAATATCCGTGGATTACTTACAACATCAATGAAATGATTCGTACTCGAAATGAGGCACACATAAGATCGCGACATACTCAAAAAGACACTCACATAGCATACTATAAGGATTTGAAGTCCGAAGTTTAAATGGCAATTCATAGAGAGAAGAGTGCATATTTTACTCAATTCATAAATAATAACGCTAAGAGACCGAAGTACATGTGGAAGCATTTAAAGAATATTTTAGCATATAAGAAAAAACGGGATACCACGTGTCTATCAGATCATTTGTCAGAACCGAATAATCTTAATAGATTTTTTCTAACCTTGCCCGGAAATGGTGACGTGGCATCTAGTGATATACATTACTACACTAATAATAGACATTTCTCAAATTGCTTTGTTCTAAAACAGGTAGATGAGATAACAATTTTAAAAACTCTACGGAGTATTAAATCTAAAGCGATAGGAGCTGATGGTATTTCTATAGATATGATTTTATGTGGTTTGCCGTATATTTCGGATACCATTGTAAATATAGTAAAAACATCTATACGGACTTGTACCTTTCCTGAACTATGGCAGAAAGCAATTGTAAAACCCGTTCCCAAAGTTAATAACCCCCAAAATATAAGTGATTTCCGGCCCATTAGTATTCTACCCACCCTATCAAAAGTTTTAGAAAAAGTTGTGTGTTCTCAATTTACACAATATTTAGAAAGTTGTGACATTCTTCCATGTGTTCAGTCAGGATTCAGAAAAGGTAGAAGTACTACTACAGCTCTAGCTAACGTAGTTGACGATATATTAAGAGCA
Organism: Hypolimnas misippus; assembly: GCA_037950945.1. Classification (NCBI taxonomy): domain Eukaryota; kingdom Metazoa; phylum Arthropoda; class Insecta; order Lepidoptera; family Nymphalidae; genus Hypolimnas; species Hypolimnas misippus. The sequence continues at coordinate 43,318 of JBBEEQ010000035.1, forward strand.
CAAGATTCCGGAGAAGGCACCATTTTGGTACTTCTCGACTTTTCACGTGCATTTGACACTATAAATTTAACATTATTATTAGCCAAGCTCCATTATTACGGATTTAGCACAGACACTATTAGATGGTTTGACAGTTATCTCAATAATAGATCACAGGTCGTAGAAGTAACTCGGGAGGATGGGTCTAAATGTGTTTCCAGTAGTAGAGCTACCACAAGAGGGGTGCCACAAGGCTCGATCCTTGGGCCTGTGCTCTTTTCTCTCTATTGTGCCGACATTATCAATTCCATTAAACACTGTAATTATCATATTTACGCCGATGACGTACAATTATACATATCTTTTAAACCTACAGACTTACACATAGCTTTAAATAAAATCAATGAAGACTTAATAAGAATTACTGCATGGTCCAATTCAAATTGTTTAACGTTAAATCCGAAGAAAACCAAATTCATGATTTTGGGCACGCCAACTCAGATACGGAAAATTGCAATCTTATCACCAACTATAAAACTAAATAACATTGAGGTCGAACGTGTCACAGAAACACGCAATCTGGGAGTTGTAATGGATGAGAATCTACGATTCGATAAACACATTATGCTCTCTGTTAGTTACTGTTTTTATCGTTTAAAACTATTATATCAAATACGAAAATATATAACCCCTAAAGTAAGAATAGATTTATGCGAGGCTCTTGTACTGTCAAAATTAAACTATGCTGACATTGTAACAGGTCCCAGGTTGCTTGTGCGTACTAAGAATCTTATCCAAAAAGTACAAAATGCCTGTGCTAGATACTGCTTTAACATTCCACCACGCTCACATGTTACGCCATTTTTGAACTCTGCTAAGATGTTGAAGATGGACTATCGCAGACAATTACATTTCGCGACTTTATTGTTCGGGATAGTGAATTACAAAATGCCTCCATACCTCTATCACAAATTAAAATGGGCTTGCGAACAGAGGCTAACACACGAAACACGAGCCTCGTCATACTCGTTGATCATGCCATTATATAAGACCGCAGCCTTTCGAGGTAGTTTTATTTACACGGCGACAAAGTGCTGGAACAACCTGCCGCCACCTTTTCGAAACCTAAAAACAATAAATGTATTTAGAAACAAATTTAAATTGCATTTAATGAATTTACAAACTCAGTCTTAATTAAACATTTTATTTTATTTATTTTATTTTTTATTTTATTTACATAATTAGCATATTATACATTATGTGTGCCGTGTTTTGGTCGTGTGTAAATTCTTACCTTATTGATATGGCCACTTGGCAGGGTGGCGGTGCTTATGACTATCAGCAATTTCAGAACTTTTGTCATACATTATGCTGGTTGCTCGATGTATCTTTTCATTGTTTTATTGAAATCCAAATCTAAAATGCAATTATAATTCATCATATGATATTTACTAAGTTAATTTCCGCAGACGGAAGCCAATAGCCCCATTAAATAACACAATAATGTCACTCACAAAATCATTTTATAATGATACTAAAAAATTATATTTTTCAACTTACCCACTGTAGCTTTTATGTCTTAGGTATATTTATTCTAGTTTTCAATAATATTCTTTGTTAGGTTATTTGCTCTTAGCTATTATACACTGCAACTCCGGTTAAACAGTTAACAATTTACTAATTTTAAGTTTAGACTAGTATTAATTATTGTAAGTTATGGAATCACACATTTCTAATTTTTATTTTTTATTAATTTATGACGAAATTTCTCACTACCTGCGACGTGACGTGCGTAGTGACTGGCAGCCACAGAATACCAGCGTTGAAACTCATGACAATGATTTTTCAACATAAGCTGAGTGGCCTACCAATTTAGGCATCACGTTCTCGTTGTTCTTTTTTTTAAACTGTTTTTTATATGTAAACTGTGTATGTCTAAATAAAGATTTTTTTGATTTGATTTGATATCCCTTTTGTTTTTGCTGCGGCGTCGTGTACGACTCGAACCTTTCCCGGTTTCATAGGGTTTAGTACGGGAAAGTGAGGTAGGTACCACACTCTCTTGCCTGTTTCGGTGTTAGGGATCGGCTCGGCGTATCCTTTCTGTGTGAGTGCTTCCATTTGTTCTATATATTTAGTCTTCAGTGCCGGGTCGCGATCTATTCTTTTTTCTGTTGTGAGTAGCCTTTTCATTGCGTTTTCATAGTTATTCGGTAATGTGTCGCAGTCTCTTTTCCACAGTAGAGCTGTTTCATAATGTCCCCCCGCCGTTTGCTGGGTGTACTTTTCTAGGAGCGTGATGGCGCGTTGCTCAGGGTCGTGCGGAGATCTCTTTGGTGTGATTGTGAGTGACTCTAGGGCGAAGTAGTGTTTCAACATTTCGTCCATGTCCTCTTCTTTTGTTGACACGTTATTTACGTAATGTAATTGTTTTCCTAGAGTTCTTGTTCGTGCGCCGTGTAGTACCCACCCGAGCGGCGTGAGCGACGCGACCGGTTGGTCGTCGTGTCCTTTGCGTACTTCGGTGGCGAGTAGGAGTTGCCAGTTGTCTTGACCGATTAAGATCTTAGGCTTGACTTTTCTGTATTTCAAATGTTCTTCGATGTCTATGAGGTGGTTGCAGCCTGCGATGTCGTTTCGTGAGACTTCTTGCGGTGATAACTGTAAGCCGTCGATTGTTCGAGCTTGTATTTTATGTTTCTGTGTCGCCCCCTGTAGTGTTAGGGTGACTCGTCGAGATTCTGAGGCCGACAGTTCGGAGTTTGCAATGGCTTCTATGCGTAATGGTTCTAGGGTTCCCTTTGCGCCTGTTTGAAGCGCCAGGTCGGAATCTATGAGTGTCACCGTTGATCCGTCGTCTAAAAGTGCGTAAGTGTCGACTTCGCCTTTCGGTCCGGTGACTCGTACCGGTGCTATTTTCAGATACGATCTTTCGTTTCTGTGAGTCCAGGTTGACGTGACGGCTTCGGTTTTCGTTTCGACTTCCTGTTTTTCGTTCTTGAAGTGAAGTAACTTGTGATGTGACTTCGTGCAACCGTCTACGTCGCACCTTTTCGTTCGACAGGTGTGTGTTTTGTTTCTGAAGCGTAGGCACCTGAAGCAGAGTCTGTGTTCCTTCGCTAAATCCCATCTCGCGTTCATGTCGGCTTCTTTGAAGTATATACAGTCCGTCGTGTAGTGATTCGATTTCGAGCATACCGGGCATAACGCCGCTCCCTTGTTTGTCGTTGTTGTGTACGTTTTCTGTACTTTTCTGTGTGCATTGTTCGGTGTGCTTTTTGAAGGTGGCGTTGTGTCTGGTTGGGCGTACGGACCGCACATTTCCGCTTTTATTTCCAGGAATCTTGCTAGCTTCGGTAAGTCCGCTTCGTTTTTCGGTTGACCCGCTGCGAAGTAGTACCATCGGTATCTCATTGCGGGCGTGAGTTTTTCTATTGTCACTTTTGTTACCTCGGGGTTGTTGAGATAGTGCGACATTCCTATAGCTTGCAGGGCCACGACGATGTTCGATACTCTGGTGGCGAAGTCACAGATGTCTCTTGCGGAGTCGGAGGGCTTCGCGAGGGCCCGCAGTCTCTCGAGTTCACTAAGAGCTATAGTGTCAGGCCGTCCGCAACGTGATTCCAGCATCTTCATGATTTTACTGGGTTTCGCACTGTATATCAATAAATTTTCTACTGTTTCTTTGGCTTTACTTGTAAGGCTTTTTCGCAGGCGTGCGAGGTTTTCTGTGTCTGCGAAGTAGGCTTCCGTTTCTGTATACGCCGCTCTAAAGCTTAGCCATTCTTGATGCGAGCCATCGTACGAAGGTAAGTCGGCGATGTGGCGCGGTGGGTTCTGTTGGGTCGCCTTTGTGGCCATGGCGATGGCTGTCGCGAGTTCGGAGACTCTTCTTTCTTTCTTGCTATTTTTCAAGGCCTTTTTTTCTTCTTCTATAGGTAAGTCAGTTCGTATCGGGAACGGTGGCGGTAACGCGGGTTGTTCTCGAGCGATCGCGTCTTCTCGTGGTGAAGAGATAGTTTCTATATTTCGTTCTGTGCTTCTTTTTCGTTCTGTTTGATGCGGTTCGCTCGTTATAGCGAGCATGTGCTGCTCGTTCGTATTCAGCCACGTACTGATGCCGTTGTCCGAGATCACCGTGTGGTGGTCGTCTTCTTCATCTGTATCTTCTGCTTCCAGGGTG
>JBBEEQ010000036.1:0-20761 GCA_037950945.1 Hypolimnas misippus
CAGATTTGTTTGGAGAGGGAATAGTTTTAGAGGGACTGGAGGAAACATAAACGGGTGGGGAAAACATCTCCTTAGCGATCTCTGCATAGGATCTGCGGACTGGGGGGAATCTTGCGGATGCTTCCATATAGGAGACATTATCGGATGCCATGACTAACTTTATTGAATGCTGTCGCGAATACTCAGGACATTCTTTGTCAGAGGCAAAATGCTTGCCTGAGCAATACAAACATGTGGCATTGTCCTTGACGACATCACATGACTCACCAGTATGTTGTTGAGAACATTTAAAACATCGTGGTTTCGATCTGCATTGAGTTTTTACGTGACCATAGCGGCAACAGCTTAAACACATAATGGTCGGAAGATTGTAGATCTCTACGGGAAGGGAAGTGTGGTAGGAGTAGACTTTAGGAGGCAATATTTGACCTCTAAAAGTTATAACGATTGATTGGGTAGGGACCCAGGTGACAACACCCTCATTAGAAATTTTACGGTTCAACCGTCTCGCTTTCATAACATCTCCGCATCCAGAAGGAATTTCTAATGAGTCGACGAATTCCTCCATCGACCATTCCACGGGAACACTTTTAACTAGACCCATTCTAGTAACATTATATGTTGGAATAATGGATTTGTACTTGCAAAGGCCTAAAATGGGATTATTTAAAAATTCATTTGCTGCTTGCCCGGAAGTGAACTCAACGGATATTTTATTTCGGCCTATATTCTTTACACCGTCATTTATTATTGAGCTGATTTTATGCTTATGCAAAAATTGCCCAAAGGTAATAGCCCGAACAGTAGTTCCTGCTGAAGGGTCTGCGATTTCCCGTGAGACATGAACGATAAAGGGACCTTTGTCATCACCCGAATACATTTTGGGACCATCTGAGAAGGAGGGATGAACGTACATCGACTGGATCGACGGAGTAGCGGTAGATGGATGGACTATGATTTTCTTCGCTGCCGAATCAATCATAGAATTTTCATTAGGACGTTTACGGGAATCAGAGGGGGACGGATCAGACATAATGGGTGAGCCTCCAGGATCAGGAGGTTCGGGAGGTCGATCGACATCCATTTTTACTAACAAACAATAAATATATGTATTAACTACTACTAAACAAAAACTACTATTTACACACTTACCACAGCTAAAATTGTTAGTAATACACTATAATTATTAAAAACCAACTATTTTGACAGTGGTACACCATAAAAACCGAAAACAAAACAACAGAATCTCTCTAACACGTGTGTCAACCAAAGCCAACGCAAGCGAAAAAAAACAACAAATCAACTACGAGTTACCATATACACCAAAAATGTCCCTAAATGTGGGTAATTAAAACCAAACTGATATTTCAAAATAATTACTAATAATTATTAAATGGCCACCTAAAGGCAAAAGAAGATATATATTACGAAACCAAAACAGTTGTAGTAATAAAAATGTCGTCAGCAATGAATTTCTGTAACAAAACAAAACTTCAAAAACTGAAACAATAAAAATATTGACACAAACCTACTTTGTGAACAATAAATAATTTAATATCTTATTTTAATAACATTCCCGTATATAAAATCTATTTTTGTAAAATAAATAATTTTAACAATAGTCCTAATTATTTCCTTAGTAATAGAAATAATTGGTTAAAATGGTAACACTACTTTATCTATTACTATCAAATTTGCACAGACTAATTAGAAAATGTAATGAAACGAATTATAAAGCTTCTGACACACATTCAATTATATGTATTTGTGAAAATGCCATTTAAAAATGTTAAAATTAAATATTAAAATTCCGTTATGAAATTTTATCATAACAATATGTATATATAATTCGGCATTTTCAACAGGACTGCATCGTCGAAATCTTTTCGAATTCCGGCGTTGTATGTATATTAATTCATTTTTTTTTTTTTTTACATAAATAATATTTTCGGTACTTTTCGATAAATTGCTGGTCGATTTTGAATTTTCCAAATTATTTTTCTCTTCAAAACAGTTAAATCGACCCTATAAAATCGTCGTTGGCCCTCGATAATCCGGCGTCTTATTTTTATTCTTGAATTTATATTAAAAATTTCGATTTTTTGTCAATTTTCTTAGGAAAATTGTCCCGATTTTCTTAGTGATTTACTCCATTAGGTGGCCACCGACGTCACGAGTCGAACGAGCCCCCGTTCATAGGAATCGGACTACAGGAACGGGAGTAAATCGCCAAAAACCGAAACTTTTTATTCGAAAATATTCTAAGTCCATTTTATATAGGGACGTCAAGAGCCGAGGAGGCTCCACTCGTTCTCGCAGTCTGGACGGGACGACTGCGAGAACCGAAAATGCGCAGGCGAGGCCCGACGGCCGGAAGCGCCTGTGCGTCAGGGGGGAGGAGGAGACGCTGGGGTCAGAGTCGGCGAGCGAAGTGCTGCCGCCCCCGAAAGTGCCAAAGGCACGATCGGGGCGAGGCAAGTCGCGGACCGACAAGGCCAGACCGGCGATCCGCATTCGGATCAAGGATCCGAATGGTAAGGAGCCGGCACGAGACAGGCGTGGGCGATTTATCCGCCCGGACACGCCTGTCTCCAACGGCGACGAGAGGAGTGGCTGCGACTCGGACATGAGTTGTTCGAGTGGCAGCGTCTCCTCGCACAGGTTGGTTGGACCCAGCATTCGGGCCGACGGGGAGACCGGGGACGAGTCTCCCGGCCCCGACGTGGCATCGTTTGTCGCGCAGGCTAAGGGAAACTCCCCTGGACCCGACGCCCTCATGGCGGAGATGCAGGCACGCCCTACTACAGAGATCGGTGCCTGCATCGCCAACAACCTGTTGGCCATAGAGAAGGTCGCGGACTGCTCCCGGAAAATCAAAGGGAGCCTTGTCTGCGACCTGCGCGAGGCCACGCGCAAGATGGGTGTGGCGGTTGCCGAGCTCCTGCGGCGTCAATCAAAGGACGCCGTCGTGGAGAGGCTCGAGAGGGAGAATGCGGACCTCCGAGCCCAGCTGGCGACCGTCAGCGAGAGGATGGAGCAGCTGACCGCGCAGTTCGACGCCTTTAAGGCGACGGGGAGCCCGATTGCGCCTTCAGCTGCGTCCATTGGGGCGGTGACGTCTGGCGCGCCGGCTGTGCGTGCTGCTGGCGCTCCGGCTGTGCGCGCTGCCGCCGCGCCGGCTGTGCGCGCTGCTGCCGCGCCGGCTGTGCGCGCTGCTGCCGCGCCGGCTGTGCGCGCTGCTGCCGCGCCGGTGGCTTCGAGGGCCCCTACTGCTCCGCGTGCTCCTGCTCCTCCTAGTTTGCGGAGGGGCAGTGAAGCTGGCCTCCTGGAGCAGATAGGGGCCCTTGTGGAGGCGAAGCTGGCCGCCTTCAGGGCGGAACTTTTCCCCGACAGAGCGTACAGGCCCGCTCTGGCGGGGAGGGTTGTGCCGAACGTGGAGGCTTCGGAGCCTTCCAGTCTTCCGCCTAAGGGGGGGAGAAGCGGGAGGAGGAGGAGGAGGCGGCCGGGACCGGCCGCTCCACCGGTAACCGATCTACCTTCGGTGCCTGTTCCCTCTTCTTCTTCCTCTCGGCCGGCACTTCCTCCTGCCGAGACTTGGGCGACGGTAGCGGCCAGGAAGCCTAAACCTGGTCCGCGGCCGAAGGCGCCTCCTCAGCCTACGGCTAAGAAGGCGCCAAAGAAGGGAGGGCTACCGAAGCCACCACCGACGACCGCGGCTGTCGCCGTCACGGTCGTCGAAGGCGCGGCGGCGACATATGCCGAGATCATGGCAGCCGCAAGGGCTCGGATTCGGGTGTCTGACCTCGGCATCGAGACGGTCGGCTTTAAAAGGGCCGCCACGGGAGGGGTGCTCATCAAGTTGAGCGGGCCCGACCGTGATGAGAAGGCCGACCGTCTCGCTGCGCGGATGCAGGAAGTCCTTACGGACTTCCCAGTCAGGGTAGCTCGCCCAACTAAAATGGGCGAACTAAGGGTCTTCGACCTGGATGATGCCACGACGCCGACTGAAGTGGCGTCGGCGATCGCGGAGGCGGGTGGATGTTCGGCGGATAAAGTCAAGGTTGGCAAGATCCGACGGACACCCACTTCGCTCGGCACCGCCTGGGTCGAGTGTCCCCTCGCCGCTGTGCGCAAGTTGGCGGCGGGCCTGCGCATCCGCGTAGGATGGGGCTCTGCCCGAGTAGAGGCGCTGGAAGCCAGACCCTTGCGCTGCTTCCGGTGTCTTGAGCTGGGCCACGTTGGGCTAAGGTGCCCGAACGGGGTAGACCGGAGCGACCGGTGCTTCGCCTGTGGCGAGCGCGGCCACAGAGCGAGTTCATGCTCGGCCAAGTCGCTCAGGTGCCCCTTGTGCTCGGACTTGGGCCGCCCTGCGGCACATCGTCTGGGCACTAAGGAGTGCTGCCCAACGAGGGGCGGAAGGAGGAAGAAAGGTGGTCCTCAACCTGCTCCTTCTTCCCCAGCTCAGTCGACCGCCGAGGCTCCAGCCTCAGCACCGGACCCTGTCCCGCAGGAGGCCATGGAGGTCTCCCATTCGCGGGAGTAGGAGTGCTACAGGCGAACTTGAACCGCTGCCGCAATGCTCAGCAACTTTTAATGCAGACCATTGCGGAGCGGTTCATTGGCCTCGCGGTCGTGGCAGAGCCCTATCGCGTCCCCGACCACCCTCGCTGGTTCGGGGACGCCACTGGCACCGTGGCCGTCCATTGGGCGGGCGGTGAGGGGGTCCCACCCTGTTCCCTACTCGAGGTGGGGCAGGGATTCGTGGCCGTTAGGTGGGGCCCCTTGGCCATTGTAGGGTGTTACGTCTCTCCCAATAGGTCTCTCGCCGATTACGAGATGTACCTGGACGGCCCCGACGGTATTCCGGGGCGGGTGTGGGTGTTAGCTTCGGCTACCCTGGGGAGCAGGCTGAGGCGGCTGTTCGACAGCTGCCTCCGAAACGCCACGTTCCCCACGGCCTGGAAGGAGGCAAGTTTGGTCCTTTTGAAGAAAGATGGCAGAGCCGCGGACTCCCCCTCCGCGTACCGTCCCATATGCCTGTTAGACGAGGCTGGCAAGCTCCTCGAGCGGATTGTCGCTTCTCGTCTCAGCGGGCATCTGTCGAGCGTCGGCCCCGACCTGGCCGAAAGCCAGTTTGGCTTCCGTCAGGGTCGTTCGATCGTAGACGCGATCATGCGCGTCCGGTCCCTGACGGAGCAGGCGGTGGCCCAAGGTGGCGTAGCGTTGGCGATAAGCCTAGATATCGTCAACGCTTTTAACGCTATACCTTGGGACGCCATTAGGGGGGCACTAATATACCATCGTGTGCCTCCCTACCTGCAAGCGATTGTCGGGAGCTACTTGCGCGACAGGTACATTGCGTACGTGGGCCAAGACGGTGCGAGGACTCGGAGGGAAGTCTTCTGCGGAGTTCCACAGGGGTCGGTACTGGGGCCGCTTCTGTGGAACCTCGCGTACGATGCGGTTCTGCGTGTCGAGCTCCCCGCTGGTGTCAGCGTCGTCTGCTACGCGGACGACACGTTAGTGCTGGCATCCGGGTCGAGCTTCACAATGACCAAACGGCTCGCCGAGCTCGGAGTCGAACTCGTCGTCGCGAAGATCTGCGAACTGGGCCTGCGGATAGCGCCGCATAAGACCGAGGCGTTATGGTTCCACAAGTGGCCGAGGGGCACGGAGCCGCCCATTTCGCAGACCATTCGCGTTGGTGACTCAAACATCCAGACGGTCAGGTACATGAAATACCTGGGCCTCGTTCTGGACGGTCGCTAGAGCTTTGAAGAGCACTTCAAGCTCCTGGCTCCCCGGATCGAGAAGGTAGCGGGTGCGATGCACAGACTGCTGCCTAATCTCGGGGGGCCGCGGGAAGAGGTTCGCTGTCTCTACGCCGGTGTCGTGCGATCGATGGCCCTCTACGGTGCGCCCGTATGGTCTCACCGACTGTCGGGCGTCCGCCGCTGCAAGACTAAGATCCTGAGTCTGCAGCGGAGTGTGGCCATCCGCATAGTGCGGGGATATCGCACGATATCCTTTGAGGCGGCAACTGTCCTGGCGTGCTTTCCGCCCTTGGACATTCTGGCGGAGAGGGACGCGAGGGTCTATGACCGGATTCGCGTCCTTCGTCAAAGTGGCGGAAGTGCGTCCCTCCCCTCCAGTGCTTTCGGAGCGCTGAAGCGACAGGAGCACCGAAGGGCTGTCGCGACGTGGTGCGCCCGTCTCCGAGAGGAGCGGTACGCGCACAAACGCGTCGTGGCAGCGATCCTGCCGGCCTTCGAGGCCTGGATGAGGAGGAAGCGACGAGTCACCTTCCGACTTACGCAGGTATTTACCGGTCACGGCTCCTTTGGAGAATACCTGCATAGGATCGGACGCGAGGCGACGGCAGTTTGCCACCATTGCGGGGCGGACCAAGACACTGCACAGCATACGCTGGCGGCGTGCCCCGCGTGGGCCGCCGAAAGGCAGGTCTTGGTCCAGGAGATCGGGCGAATTCTCTCCCTGCGAGCAGTCGTATCGGCGATGCTCCGCAGGGAATCGGCGTGGGAGGCCGTAGTCTCCTTCTGTGAGACCGTCATGGTCCAGAAGGAGATAGCAGGGCGGGCCCGGGAGAGGGCCGATCCCGCCCGACGAGGACGACCGAGGCGTCGTCCTTCCGGCCTCCTAGCCCCAGTGCCCGGGGCAGAATAAATAGGGCGCGCCCTCGGGCCGTGGGTGCGTGAGATGGGTGTCCCACGCATCCGTTTTCATACGGCCACGAGGAGGACGGCAGTCGGGATGGCCTCGAACTGCCGTACGCACCAGCGAGGGGTGCGGGGAGGGCAATTTTAGACTTTGCCCTCCTGAGACGAGCTCCGCCAGCCACGAGTGGAGCGTCGCACGGGAGGGGCAGCGGATGCGCATGCGCAAGCGATCCCGAGGCCTCTCCATTTCCGTGCTGAGAAAGGCCATCGCAGGGGTTTTAGTGGGTATAAATCTCCACATAACCCGATTTCCCCCCCCAGGAATCGGGTATCTTTTCGAAGATTTCCCCTGCGAAAACAAATAAAAAAAAAAAAAGTCCATTTTATATGGGGAGCATGTCGGTCACCTCCACGTGGTGCTCCCTGGAAACGTGTGGACGGCAGCCCCGTAGTGGTTCTGCTGCGAGGCTGCCGTCAACACGGCTGACGACCGACAGGGGCGGGGGGGAGTATATTGGGGACACACGTTGTTCCGCTCTGCTTAAGCAGACTGGAACTTCGCCCCAATATACGTATCCTAATCCCAAGGTCTAGCGTGCCGAGGGGATGAATGGTCGGAGGGCATCCGGCCCCTAGCGCTGGGGAGTGGGGGAAAACAAAAACACAAATATGGCAAGTATACCAAAGGATATACATCCCCAGGTGGGTCTCGCCGACTGAGGTCGAGAGGAATCCCACCCGGAGCCTAGCTCCGGTTCGTGCCCCATTCAGAAATATGGGGGGGGCACCCAAATTTGTGATCCGCACGTCCGCAAGGACGTCAAGAGCCGAGGAGGCTCCACTCGTTCTCGCAGTCTGGACGCGACGACTGCGAGGACCGAAAATGCGCAGGCGAGGCCCGACGGCCGGAAGCGCCTGTGCGTCAGGGGAGAGGAGGAGACGCTGGGGTCAGAGTCGGCGAGCGAAGTGCTGCCGCCCCCGAAAGTGCCAAAGGCACGATCGGGGCGAGGCAAGTCGCGGACCGACAAGGCCAGACCGGCGATCCGCATTCGGATCAGGGATCCGAATGGTAAGGAGCCGGCACGAGACAGGCGTGGGCGATTTATCCGCCCGGACACGCCTGTCTCCTACGACGGGAGGGAGGAGAGGAGTGGCTGCGACTCGGACATGAGTTGTTCGAGTGGCAGCGTCTCCTCGTACGGGTTGTCAGGACCCAGTATTCGGGCTGACGGGGAGACCGGGGACGAGTTACCCGGCCCCGACGCGGCATCGACTGTCGCGCGGGCTAAGGGGGACTCCCCTGGACCCGACGCCCTCAAGGCGGAGATGCAGGCACGCCCTATTACGGAAATCGGTGCCTGCATCGCCAACAACTTGTTGGCCATAAAGAAGGTCGCAGACTGCTCCCGGAAGATCAAAGGGAGCCTTGTCTGCGACCTGCGCGAGGCCACGCGCAAGATGGGTGTGGCGGTCGCTGAGCTCCTGCGGCGTCAATCGAAAGACGCCGATGTGGAGAGGCTCGAGAGGGAGAATGCGAACCTCCGAGCCCAGCTGGCGACCGTCAGCGAGAGGATGGAGCAGCTGGCGGCGCAGTTCGACGCCTTTAAGGCGACAGGGAGCTTGGCTGCGCCGTCAGCTGCGCCCATTGGGGCGGTGACGCCTGGCGCGCCGGCTGCGCGTGCTGCTGGCGCTCCGGCTGTGCGCGCTGCCGCCGCGCCGGCTGTGCGCGCTGCCGCCGCGCCGGCGGTGCGCGCTGCCGCCGCGCCGGCTGTGCGCGCTGCTACCGCGCCGGTGGCTCCGAGGGCCCCTATTGCTCCGCGTGCTCCTGCTCCTCCTAGGCCTCGGCGGGAGGATCCTTGGTGGCGGACAGGATCTCCCGCCTAGGGTTGACGGTGGCGTTGCCCAAGACCGAGGCCATCTTCTTTCACGGACCTCGGCAACGCCAGCCGCCGGACGCCCACATACACGTGGCGGGCGTCCCCATTGTGGTGCAGGCCCACATGAAATACCTGGGCCTGATCCTCGACAACAGGTGGCGCTTCGGCCCTCACTTCAGTGGGCTGTCGACGCGCCTGTTGCAGACCGCGGGAGCCCTCTCCTGGCTCCTGCCAAACCTCGAGGGACCCGGGGATCGATGCCGGCGACTGTATGCCGGCATATTGAAAAGCATGGCCCTTTACGGGGCTCCGATATGGGCAGACGCGCTCCATAGGAGGGAGAATGCGGCAGCCCTCCGAAGGGCCCAAAGGGCCATTGCCCAGCGGGTGGCGAGAGCTTACCGCACGGTAAGCTTCGCGGCGGCGTGCGCTCTGGCGGGCACTCCTCCTTGGGAGCTCGAGGCGTGGGTGCTCGCCAGAGTATACGGACAGCGGAGCAGCGAGCGCTCGGCCGGTGCCTCGACGGGGCAAAGCGGGAGGCCGTTCGTCAGGAGGCGAGGGTCGCGGTCGTCCAGCATTGGACGGCGGACCTCGCCTCCGCCACGTTCGGCCGAAGGACCCTGGACGCGATCGGGCCCGTGCTCAGAGATTGGCTCGATCGGTCGCACGGCTCCCTCTCCTTCCGTCTGGTCCAGGTGCTGTCCGGGCACGGCTGCTTCGGGTCGTACCTGCACCGGATCGGGAGGGAGGAGACCCCGTCGTGCCATCAGTGTGGGGCCGCGGTGGACTCGGCAGAGCACACCCTGGAGGTGTGTCCATCGTGGGCCGAGCGCCGCCGTGAGCTGGTGGCTGCCATCGGAAGCGACCTCTCGCTCCCCGGTGTGATCGTTGCCATGCTGGGGAGCGAGGAGTCGTGGGCTGCCGTCGCCTCCTTTTGTGAAGACGTAATGTCACAGAAGGAGGCGGCGGAGCGTGAGCGCGAGAACGATCCCCTCGCGCCACAGCTCCGCAGAAGAAGAAGGGGCGGAAGGCGGCGCACACAGCGTCCACCTTCACCCGCCCCTGGGGGTGTGCGGCGGGCAGGCGGCGCGGGGGCGCCGCCGCCCGCGTCACAACGCACACCTGCCACGACTGGTGATGGTCGTGCGCTCCGGCCATCACAGTGCCCGCCCCCCCCCGTTCGGAGGGGGTGTGAGGGGTCTGCCATAGGGCGGGCGGTCGCCGACGGGGGGCTGGATGCAAACCGGATTCCCAGCCTCCTGTCAGTCAGGCGAAGACGGAGCGCCGGTGGGGTTTAGTGGGTAGGGGCCTCTCTGCCGAGTCCCACATAACCCGCGGAGTCCCCCCGGACTCGCGGGTATGCGTAAATGCATTCCCCATCGGAAACAAAAAAAAAAAAAAACAAAAAAAAAAGGTGCCCGAACGGGCCAAAGGACGGCTATTAATTGGCTTTAGCTCGTGTGCGGTCCGGACACTGGCAGCGCAGCCTATGCGCTGCTATAAGTGTTTCGGCATTGGCCACACGCGGGCTATGTGTCCGTCCCCGGTGGACAGGTCGGACACCTGCTACCGCTGCGGCAAGGAGGGGCACAAGTCCGCCTCCTGCAAGGCCGCCACGCCGCACTGCGCCGTGTGCGCCGCCAGTGGCCGCCCCGCGGGCCACGTCATGAAGGGGAGGAATTGCAATCCTCCCCCAAAGAAGGGGAAAGCGCAGGCGCCGATCCGGCCTGCCGCTCCGGCCGCCCCGCCCGTGGGGCCTCCGGCCGCTGACGAGGGGGGTGCGATGTCCGAATGATGGACAGGATCGAACATCGCATCCTTCAGGCGAACACCAACCACTGCCGAGCTGCCCAGGACCTGCTGATGCAGTCCATGGCAGAGTGGTTGGTGGACGTGGCGGTGGTCGCCGAGCCGTACTCGGTCCCCAGTCGATGGCTGGGCGATCGGGACGGCACGGTGGCGCTCGTGGCGCGGTCTTCCGCGGACTCCCCTCCCCTCTCGCTCTTAGAGAGGGGACCGGGATACGTGGCCGCCGCGTGGGGGGAAATAGCCCTCGTCGGGGTATATTTCTCCCCAAACCGCCCTCTTTCGGACTTCGAGAATTTTCTCGAAGTCCTTACCGCAGTGTGCGGGAGGGCGGTAACACGACAGGTCGCCATCATAGGCGACCTGAACGCCAAGGCGACGGCCTGGGGCAACTCGGCTGCCACCTGCAACGCCCGGGGACAGGTCGTCCAACTGTGGGCGGCGTCGTCCGGAGTGTCCCTCTTGAACAGAGGGGTGTAGGGAACCTTATACTACTTCCTACAACTTAACTAAATTATATATATCATATAAATAATATAATAAACAAACATACATACATATTAATATTTAATTATATATAGATACATAAATACATATATATATAGTCACACATATCCATTCATGCATCATACAGTCACATAAAAATATAAACACAATTTGATAATAAATAAATTAAATACTATAGCTAAAGTATCGCGTCGCCCCATCGCTGCTTGCACTGGAACGCGATGCTTACGCACCACTATTTATGTATCGCTATAGCGCCTATAGCGATCCTTTTGTTCTCGCGCGGCTGCGTATGCGGCGCGGTTCAACGTATACCAGTCACGACCTATGCTTGACGCTGAACGCTTGTCGCTTTATCCCACGCCGCGCACTATACGTTGCACTGTATGTTAGTAATTAGTTTACTTATAAGTTCTATCCTGTGTTCTATCTTTCCGCTGTGCTATAAACTGTCTCTTCTTGTGCTTATCTTGTGTTTAACGCTGTGAACTGTAACCGTCTCTTTTCTTGCACCTTCTATTCTTTGGTTTTCTTATGTGTTTCAATAAACACATTGAAAGTGAGTTGGACTTTGATTCACCTATTCGTTACTACACACTACCACTAAACTGGTGACCCCGTGTATGAACATAGTGACTGTACCGGTTATCCAGTGTTAAACGTCGTGTACATAATAGTGCTTACGTATAGAACATTTTGACTATTGGAGATCCCGGGTTGAACATTATACCGAATTACCAAAATTTGTGATCCCGTTTCCGGCAGTGGTGACACGTTACAAAACCCGTTAAATCATGCATGGTGAAGATTTTGAAGATGCACGCGGCAACGGCCGGCAAGGTCATAAGGACGAATTAGGACGGTGCTCCAGTGACGGACCGTCATCTGAGATTTTTAAAGTCGGTATACGAGTGCCTCCATTTTATCCAGATGAACCGGAGATTTGGTTTGCCCAATTAGAGGGACAATTTGCGCTCGCAAATATATCCAATGACGTCACAAAATTTTATTACGTCATCGGTCACATCGAACATCAGTTTGCGAAGGAAGTCAAGGATATTATTGTGAATCCGCCAGCGACGCAGAAGTATGAAAGGCTGAAAGCTGAATTAATAAATAGATTATCCGCTTCTAAGGCCACCAAGATCAAACAGCTTCTGACGCACGAAGAACTCGGTGACCGAAAACCCTCGCAGTTCTATCGACACCTTAGAAGCCTAGCTGGTCCTGATTTCCCAGATGAGTATCTGCAAACCATTTGGATCAGTAGACTTCCTCTAAATGTCCAGACCGTCCTGGCAGCGCAGACATCGGCTTCCCTAGATATTCAAGCGGACTTAGCAGACCGGATTATGGAGATTGCTGTACCTTCGCCACAAATCCACGCGGTAGCCTCTACATCCCATGGTGACAACCCGTTGGTAAAGGAAGTGGCAGAGCTCCGTAAGCAAGTTATGTCGCTTACCTTGCAACTCAACCGAAGAAATCGTTCCCGTAGCAGACAACTGAGTGGCAACCGTTCTCGAAGCCGATCACAATCGAGCTACAAGAAGTATCCGATTTGCTTCTATCACTCGAAGTTCGGTGACAAGGCCCATAAATGCGTCCGCCCATGTGACTACAAATCGGGAAACTCCAAGGGCGGTCGGTAATGGCGACAGACGATTGCCCTCAAGCCCCTGGTCGCCTGTTTGTGACAGACCGAAGAACGAAGATCCAGTTTCTCGTAGACACCGGAAGCGATCTCTGTGTCTTCCCAAGGTCCTTGCTACGTGATCGTCGAGGTCGGGCTAACTACCAACTTCGTGCAGCCAACGGATCATCCATAGAGACGTATGGTTACGTGAGTCTTAGTCTAGACCTCGGCTTACGCCGTGATTTTGTGTGGCGCTTCGTAGTGGCAGATGTAACTAAGCCAATCATAGGCGTAGACTTTCTCTCTTTCTTTCATTTAATTGTAGATTGTCGTAATAAATGCCTTATAGACAGTAGTACTAATGTAGTAGCTTCAGCATCAAACGCAACGCGGTCAGTTTCCATTTCCTCTGTAAAGGTCGTAACTGGTGATTCTTGTTATCATAAAATTCTAGATGACTTTACAGAGATTACTCGACCAGCTGGTGCGCTAAGATCTCCACTACACAACACCGTACACCACATAAGAACGACACCAGGCCCTCCAGTTTCTTGTCAACGTCTCGGTCTCGTGTCTCGGCGTTTAGCGCCGGATAAATTGAAGATTGCTCAGCAGGAATTTCAGGCGATGCTAGCAAATGGTACTGCTAGACCGTCTGAGAGCCCCTGGTCTTCGCCTCTCCACCTCGCGCCCAATAAGAACAATGGATGGCGTCCATGTGGGGATTATCGAAGACTTAATGCTCGGACGATTCCTGACAGGTATCCGATTAAGCATATCCACGATTTTGCTCACAGCATAGCTGGCTGCAACACTTTCAGCACGCTGGATCTTGTGAAGGCTTACAATCAGATACCTGTCAGCCCCGAGGATATCCCGAAAACCGCGATAACGACGCCTTTCGGGCTATATGAATTTCCCTACATGACTTTTGGTTTGCGCAACGCAGGCCAAACTTTCCAACGCTTCGTCGATGAGGTAACCAGGGGACTCGACTTTTGCTATTGTTACTTAGATGACTTTCTAATATTTAGCAAGAGCGAGGCTGAGCACAAAGAACATCTTCGTACTATATTCGGTAGGTTGCAGGAGTATGGTATGCTTATCGATACCTCTAAATGTGTTTTTGGCGTACCAGAGGTAACATTTCTAGGCCATAGTATATCTGAGAGTGGCACGAAACCACTCGATACTAAGGTTCAAGCCATAAGGGATTTCCCCTTGCCAAAGGATATTCGGCAATTAAGGAGATTTTTGGGCATGATCAATTTTTATCGCCGATTTTTGCCCAAAGCAGCTCAAACGCAAGCTCCCTTGCATGCTTTGTTGACAGGTGCAGCCAAAGGTTCGCAAGCTATCACTTTGACGGGGACTTCCCTCAAAGCCTTTCACGACTGCAAGGAAAGTCTCGCTAATGCTGTCTTATTAGCTCACCCAGACTTTCAAGCCAAGCTCGCCCTTGTGACTGATGCTTCGGACACAGCTATCGGAGCGGTCCTCCAACAGAACAACGGCAGTGACTGGCAGCCTTTGGCCTTCTTTTCCAAGAAGCTTACACCTGCTCAACAAAAATACTCGCCTTATGACAGGGAGTTGCTAGCCATCTACGAGGCTATAAAATATTTCAGGCATATGGTCGAGGCTAGACATTTCGTCATTTACACGGACCATAAGCCTATTAGCTTCGCGTTCAATGAACGTAAAGCTAACTGCTCACCTAGACAATACCGGCACTTAGACTTTATATCTCAATTCACCACCGACATAAGGCATATTTCCGGCAAGGACAATGTCGTAGCCGATGCCTTATCTCGTGTGGATGAACTACAAGCTCCAGTCAGTGCCGATAGTCTAGCTGAACAGCAAGCCTCAGACACTGAGCTGACGAATTTTCTCATTTCTGGCAATACGTCATTAAAACTCGAAAAGATGGAAATACCTGGGAGTCGCAATTATGTGTACTGCGATGTCAGTACAGCGACCCCCAGACCATTCGTACCAAAAACGCTCCGTAAACAAGTTTTTGACAGCTTGCATTCCTTGAGCCATCCCGGCGTCAAGGCAACTGTTCAATTAGTAACGGAACGTTTCGTCTGGCCTGGCATCCGTAAGGATTGTAGGTCCTGGGCACAATCATGCTTGCCGTGTCAACGTGCGAAGATAAGCCGTCATGTCTCTGCGCCGTTAAGCACTTATAGCTTACCACGCGCACGGTTTAGGCACATCCACATTGACATCGTGAGACCATTGCCGTCATCGGATGGCTTCCGCTATTGTTTGACGGCCATTGACCGCTTCACACGATGGGCGGAAGTCATTCCAATGGTCGACATCACGGCCGAGACCACGGCGAAAGCATTATTGTCGGGTTGGATAGCCCGATTCGGATGTCCGGAAACCATTGTCACCGACAGAGGCCGGCAATTCGAGTCCGCTCTCTTCAGCTATCTTTCAAAGATAGCTGGATTTGAGCATAAACGGACTACGGCATACCATCCGGCGTGCAATGGACTTATAGAACGGTTCCATAGACAGCTCAAAGCGTCTATTATATGCCATGCGCAGGAGAAGTGGACTGAGTCACTGCCTTGGGTGCTTCTTGGAATAAGAAGCTCCTTTAAGGAAGATCTACAAACTTCTTCTGCAGAGCTACTATATGGCGAGCCCCTAAGACTGCCTGGGGAATTTTTCCAAACCAGTAGTAGCGGAACCACGGACATAACCGAATTTACCGCTCGACTACGCTCTTTCGCCCAGAGACTACAGCCAGTGCCAGCTTCACGTCATGGCAAAAATAAAATATTCATATTTAAGGACCTAATGACCACTGATCATGTTTTCCTTAGGGAAGATGCATCACGTGGTTCATTACAACCTGCCTATACCGGCCCTCATAAAGTATTGTCCAGAAATGACAAAGTTTTTAAGCTCATTGTCAATGGCAGGCAAGTCACGGTCTCAATAGATCGGTTGAAACCAGCTTTCCTTTTGGCCGATAGTTGCAACCCCGTTCCGAACGATAAAATTCAAATATCTGGTAATAATACCAACAACAATTATCAGACTCGTTCTGGCCGTCACGTTAAATTTCCTGATTATTATCGCCCTTGACGGTCTCTGGAGGGGGGTGATGTAGGGAACCTTATACTACTTCCTACAACTTAACTAAATTATATATATCATATAAATAATATAATAAACAAACATACATACATATTAATATTTAATTATATATAGATACATAAATACATATATATATATAGTCACACATATCCATTCATGCATCATACAGTCACATAAAAATATAAACACAATTTGATAATAAATAAATTAAATACTATAGCTAAAGTATCGCGTCGCCCCATCGCTGCTTGCACTGGAACGCGATGCTTACGCACCACTATTTATGTATCGCTATAGCGCCTATAGCGATCCTTTTGTTCTCGCGCGGCTGCGTATGCGGCGCGGTTCAACGTATACCAGTCACGACCTATGCTTGACGCTGAACGCTTGTCGCTTTATCCCACGCCGCGCACTATACGTTGCACTGTATGTTAGTAATTAGTTTACTTATAAGTTCTATCCTGTGTTCTATCTTTCCGCTGTGCTATAAACTGTCTCTTCTTGTGCTTATCTTGTGTTTAACGCTGTGAACTGTAACCGTCTCTTTTCTTGCACCTTCTATTCTTTGGTTTTCTTATGTGTTTCAATAAACACATTGAAAGTGAGTTGGACTTTGATTCACCTATTCGTTACTACACACTACCACTAAAGGGGCAGTTCACACATGCGTAAAGCAACGGGGAGGATCGGTGGTGGATCTCTCGTTCGCCACCCCCGTGCTCGCCGCCCGCGTCACAACGCACACCTGCCACGACTGGTGATGGTCGTGCGCTCCGGCCATCACAGTGCCCGCCCCCCCCCGTTCGGAGTTCGTGAGGGGTCTGCCATAGGGCGGGCGGTCGCCGACGGGGGGCTGGATGCAAACCGGATTCCCAGCCTCCTGTCAGTCAGGCGAAGCGGAGCGCCGGTGGGGTTTAGTGGGTAGGGGCCTCTCTGCCGAGTCCCACATAACCCGCGGAGTCCCCCCGGACTCGCGGGTATGCGTAAATGCATTCCCCATCGGAAACAAAAAAAAAAAAAAAAACAAAAAAAAAAGGTGCCCGAACGGGCCAAAGGACGGCTATTAATTGGCTTTAGCTCGTGTGCGGTCCGGACACTGGCAGCGCAGCCTATGCGCTGCTATAAGTGTTTCGGCAATGGCCACACGCGGGCTATGTGTCCGTCCCCGGTGGACAGGTCGGACACCTGCTACCGCTGCGGCAAGGAGGGGCACAAGTCCGCCTCCTGCAAGGCCGCCACGCCGCACTGCGCCGTGTGCGCCGCCAGTGGCCGCCCCGCGGGCCACGTCATGAAGGGGAGGAATTGCAATCCTCCCCCAAAGAAGGGGAAAGCGCAGGCGCCGATCCGGCCTGCCGCTCCGGCCGCCCCGCCCGTGGGGCCTCCGGCCGCTGACGAGGGGGGTGCGATGTCCGAATGATGGACAGGATCGAACATCGCATCCTTCAGGCGAACACCAACCACTGCCGAGCTGCCCAGGACCTGCTGATGCAGTCCATGGCAGAGTGGTTGGTGGACGTGGCGGTGGTCGCCGAGCCGTACTCGGTCCCCAGTCGATGGCTGGGCGATCGGGACGGCACGGTGGCGCTCGTGGCGCGGTCTTCCGCGGACTCCCCTCCCCTCTCGCTCTTAGAGAGGGGACCGGGATACGTGGCCGCCGCGTGGGGGGAAATAGCCCTCGTCGGGGTATATTTCTCCCCAAACCGCCCTCTTTCGGACTTCGAGAATTTTCTCGAAGTCCTTACCGCAGTGTGCGGGAGGGCGGTACCACGACAGGTCGCCATCATAGGCGACCTGAACGCCAAGGCGACGGCCTGGGGCAACTCGGCTGCCACCTGCAACGCCCGGGGACAGGCCGTCCAACTGTGGGCGGCGTCGTCCGGAGTGTCCCTCTTGAACAGAGGGGCAGTTCACACATGCGTGCGGCAACGGGGAGGATCGGTGGTGGACCTTTCGTTCGCCACCCCCGTGCTCGCCGCCCGCGTTGTGAACTGGCGGGTGGAGATGGTCGAGACGCTGTCGGACCACAGGTACGTGCGGTTCGACATCTCCGCCCGCAACTCCCGGGGGACGGCGCCTGCGCGCCGGAGCCCCTTCCCGCGATGGACCCTCTCCCGCCTGGACCGGCAGGCGGCCGAGGAGGCGGCGTTCCTCCAGGACTGGCTTTCGCCGCCTGTCCAAGTCCTGGACGTGGACGCCGCTGCGGGCCAGCTTAGGGCGTCGCTGACCGGGGTGTGCAACGCAAGCATGCCCCGGTCCCGACGTCCGCCTCCCCACCGGGCGGTGTTCTGGTGGTCGGAGGAGGCGTGGCGGCTAGGAGGGCCTTCACCCGGAGCCGTCGGCGCCGCTTGAGGGACCCGGGCCTCGAGGACGGCCTCTACGCTTCATACGTAGGGGCCAAGGAGGTCCTCAAAGCGGCGATGGGCGCCGCCAAGGACTCGGCAAACGCCGAGCTGTTGGAGGGTCTCGACAGGGACCCGTTCGGGAGGCCATATAAGGCGGCGCGCGATAAGCTGCGCCCCTTTGGCCCCCCGCTGTCGGAGACCCTCGAGCCGGCCCTGCTGGACGGGGTGGTCCGGTCCCTGTTTCCGGAGGGGACCGACTTCACCCCGCCAGCGATGGGCCCTCCTCAGGAGGCGGCGCCCGAGGAGGAGGAGGAGGAGGTCCCTCCTACTGTGACCTCAGCGGAGCTTGGCGTGGTGACTCTGCGTCTCCACGCCAAGAAGACGGCTCCGGGGCCGGACGGCGTTCCAGCGCGGATGCTGGGAATCGCCGCCCGGCACATGGAGGACAGGCTTCGGGACTTGTTCGGCGCGTGTTTCACGGCCGGCAGGTTCCCGAAGCCCTGGCGGGACGGGCGGCTGTGCCTCATAAGGAAGGACGGCCGCCCGGCGGACTCCCCCTCGGCATACCGACCCATTGTTCTGCTCGATGAGGTCGGAAAGATGTTCGAGGGGTTAGTCGCCGCCAGGCTGAGGAGCCTCCTGCGGGAGGTGGGGCCGGACCTGTCGGACGCCCAATTCGGCTTCCGGGAAGGGCGTTCGACAGTGGACGCACTGGCCCGACTCAAGGGCCAGGTGCGAGAGGCCGTGGAGGCGGGGGATGGAGTGATGACCGTGTCGTTCGACATAGCCAACGCCTTCAACTCCATCCCCCACCCCACCATTATGGAGGCACTCCGGTATCACGGTGTGCCTCCATACCTGCGGACGCTCCTCGGGAGCTACCTGGAGGACCGCGGGGTCCTCGGGCGCTACAGGGCGGAGTCCGGCGTTCCACAGGGGTCAGTCCTCGGGCCACTCTTGTGGAACGTCGGATTCGACTGGCTCCTCCGCGGGTCCCTCCTCCGGGGGACGAGTGTCATCTGCTATGCGGATGACACCCTCCTCACAGCCCGGGGGAGGAACTTCGCGGAGGCGGCGATGCTCGCCTCGGCGGGCGGATCCCTCGTGGCGGGGAGGATCCGCCGCCTGGGCCTCAAGGTGGCGCTGCATAAGACCGAGGCCGTGTTCTTCCACGGGCCTCGGCAGCGCGCCCCCCCTGACGCCCACATCCACGTAGAGGGCGTCAGGGTCGCGGTGAAGGCCCAGATGAAGTATCTGGGCCTAATAGTCGACAGCAGGTGGCGCTTCAGCCAGCACTTCGACTGGCTGTCGACGCGCCTGCTGAAGACCGCGGGCGCCCTCTCGTGGCTCCTCCCAAATCTGCGAGGACCCAGGGCGAGATGCCGGCTCCTGTACGCCGGCATCTTGCGGAGCATGGCCCTCTATGGGGCCCCGATCTGGGTGGACTCCCTAAGCAGAAGGGAGAACGCCAGCGCCATTCGGAGGCCCCAGAGGGCCATAGCGCAGCGGGCCGCGAGAGCCTAACGCTCGGTCGGCTTCGCGGCGGCGTGCGCCTTGGCGGGCACCCCGCCTTGGGAGCTCGAGGCGTGGGTGCTGGCCAAGGTGTACGCGTGGTCGGCGGACCGCAGGGCGCTCGGGGAGCACCCTGCGGCGGAACAGAGGGAGGCGGTCAGGCGCGAGGCGAGGGCTGCCGTCGTCCAACATTGGGCGGCGGAGCTCGCCACCGCCACGTTCGGCCGCAGGACGTTGGACGCGCTCGGGCCAGTGCTCTGGGACTGGCTCGAGCGGTCCCACGGCTTCCTCTCTTTCCGTCTGGTGCAGGTACTATCCGGGCACGGATGCTTCGGATCCTACCTGCACCGGATCGGGAGAGAGGAGGCCCCGTCTTGCCACCACTGCGGCGCTGCAGAAGACACGGCGCAGCACACTCTCGAGTTGTGCGCGTCGTGGTCGGAGCAGCGCCGCAGGCTCACCGCGGTGATCGGCCGGGACCTCTCGCTCCCCAGCGTGGTCGCGTCCATGCTGGGCAGCGAGGAGGCCTGGGCCGCGGTCGCCTCCTTCTGCGAGGATGTGATGTCGCAGAAGGAGGCGGCGGAGCGAGCGCGGGAGGACGATCCTCTCGCTGCATCGCTCTGCAGGAGACGGTGGCGAAGGCGGAACGACCGCCCTCCTCTACCCGGTGGCGAATAGTACTCACTATTCGCCACACCGTCGGGCGGGAATGGCCCTCACTCAGCCATTCCCTTGGACATTCTGGCGGAGAGGGACGCGAGGATCTATGACCGGATTCGCGTCCTTCGTCAAAGTGGTGGAAGTGCATCCTTCCCCTCCAGTGCTTTCGGAGCGCTGAAGCGGCAGGAGCACCGAAGGGCTGTCGCGACGTGGTGCGCCCGTCTCCGAGAGGAGCGGTACGCGCATAAACGCGTCGTGGCAGCGATCCTGCCGGCCTTCGAGGCCTGGATGAGGAGGAAGCGACGAGTCAACTTCCAACTTACGCAGGTGTTCACCGGCCACGGCTCCTTTGGAGAATACCTGTGTAGGATCGCATGCCACCATTGCGGGGCGGACCGAGATACTGCCCAGCATACGCTGGCGGCGTGTCCTGCGTGGGCCGCCGAAAGGCAGGTCTTGGTCCAGGAGATCGGGCGAGATCTCTCCCTGCGAGCAGTCGTGTCGGCGATGCTCCGCAGGGAATCGGCGTGGGAGGCCGTAGTCTCCTTCTGTGAGACCGTCATGGTCCAGAAGGAGATAGCAGGGCGGGCCCGGGAGAGGGCCGATCCCGCCCGACGAGAA
>JBBEEQ010000036.1:21261-70500 GCA_037950945.1 Hypolimnas misippus
GGGGGGAAGAGATGTATTTTGGTGTTTTACCACTATTGATCTGCAAAAAAGCAGATTACATATGAAGTGTATCATCCTCGGAGGCATACTCAGCTGGTGCAATTTTTGCCTGAGTGCTGGAAGGAGAACATTGTCATATGCAGAAGCTATATCCAGAAAAACACCCACAAGGTACTCTCCTTTTTCAAAGGCAATTCGAATATCTGTTGTAATAATGCTGAGACTATCGATAGTGCACAAACCCTTTCGGAAGCCAAATTGAGAGGGTGAGAGAATATTTCTACTTTCCATTATCCATTCCAAACGATTCTTTAAGAGATGCTCGGTTATTTTCGCTAAAGTTGAAGACAGAGCAATGGGTCTGTAGGAATTTGAATCTGAAGGATTCTTGCCGGGTTTTAAAATGGGAATTACTATCTGAGACTTCCAAGATTCTGGAATAACACCTGACCAAAAAAAATTATTAATAATGTAATGAAATAATATTTCGTTATCCCAAATTATCTGCGCTCCGCGCGTTTTTAATCTGTAACTGAAAGTCAGTTTGCCGCGCATTTTGATGGTTGAATGACAGATAATGTTTAGATTACTTTTAACTTTGATTTTGTAAGAAAAAGAGATATAATTGAGGAGGCGATATTAGTGAACTTTAAATGTCGTTTCTTTGTATTTTCAGGTAAAAGAAAAAAAGTAAAATTGTAATAGTTTTATGATAATTGTTATGTTGTAAAGGCGTGTTAAATAAAACAAAGCTTTGTATTTTCAGAGAAACAATTTGTGGTTTATTTTGAGCATCCTCAATAACCTATCTTATAAAACGACATTTTCGTTAACTAAAATGGACCGGCTGCAATTCGAATTTACGATGATTGCCTCAAATGATGGCAAATCTAATATATTAGCCATAACCTCAATATCTACAGAAGAAGAAAAATGTTATGTTTTACCTGAGGAGCTGAAGTCGGTGACTCATCATACATATATTATCAAGATGAACACTTTCTCAAAAATAAAAAATAGCATAAAGAAAAGGCATCAAAGTAGAAAAATATGGATAAAATTAAATGAAGATCTTAAGAAAACATATCTAGATGAAGAAGGTAATATGCAATTTTTAGATCAATATTTAGAAGAAATGAGCTTAAAACAACCAGTAGACAAAAGTGACAATTTGCAATATATCTTGGAAAAATTAATAGAAACTACTACGAAGAAAGAAAATCAACATAACCTAAAACATATTTCAGAGAAATTTATTATTGAAAAATTCACAAGTAAGAACCCTAATGCAATGCAATGGATCGAGAGTTTTGAAAAAGAATGTGAGCGCTTTAACATATCAAAAGATGAAACAAAAATAGACATATTGAGGTTGTTTTTAGAAAAATCTTGTTTAGATTGGTATAGCTCGATGACCATAAAACTTACAATAAATGCACAGTGGACTGAATGGAAAGACAAATTTTTAGAAACTTTTAAAAACCAAGGATGGGATATAGTCACATATGCTCTTGCATTCAGATATAAAGAAGGACTACTAATTGATTACGCTATAAAAAAGAGAGGCTTTTACTAGATATAAACAATTCGATAGACTCCAAAACAATGAAAGATCTTATTGCAACGGGTTTACCTGGGTTTATATTAAATAAATTAAACAGGGATGAACTCAATGACACTACTGATTTGTTCAATGAGATAAGAAAATATGAAGGTATGATGTACAAGAAAAACTCAACTACAATAAAAAGCGGTACATTCCTTTATAAAAATAAAACTAATGATAAGAAGCCACGTAAGACCTGTGAATCTCTAGACAAAGGAATTAGGTATCATCCGGAGGAGTCATGTTGGTTTAAAAAAAATAAAAATGAATCTGAAAATGTTTTTAAATCAAGGAATGTAAATAACAACTCCATTATTGAAGTAGATATAAACACTGAGAAAAAAAACGAGTAAGTACACCATTAATCAAGATCAAACTTTTATTAGAAAAAAAATTAGAAGTGAGCGGCATTTATGATTCAGGCTCACAGATCTCTTTAATAAATTCAAGACTGATTAAATTAAAAGAAAAAAAGGAAAATATGAACATAGCATACATGAAAACGGTTAATGGTGTGAAAAAAACAGATGGCTTGATAACTATAAAAATAAAAATATTTGATATAGAAGAAGAGGTGGATGTGTATATAGTAGAAAATGATGATTTTGATGATTTTATAATTGGTTTGGATATGATAAAGAAATTCAAATTAACCCAAAACGAGGACTTACAAATAAAACAAAAGAAAATAACAAATAAAATAGATGAAATGTCTAAAGATAACAAAAATGAAGAAAAGAATATAAAAACATTTGCAATAAAATTTAATGAACACATAGAAACAGAAGAATTTGTAAGTATGACAGACCATTTAGATAATGAAAAGAAAATTGAGATAGAGAAAATATTAAAAAAATATAAAACAATTTTCGCTAAAGACAAATATGATATAGGATCAGTCAGAGATTATGAAGCTCACATAGATTTATTAACAAATAGATACTGCAGTAAAAGACCATACAGATGTACAATAGAAGATAAATTAGAAATCGAAAAGCAAATATCCATATTATTAAAGAATAATTTAATAGAAGAATCCTACAGTCCTTTCGCTGCTCCAGTGACATTGGCATTTAAAAAAGATGAAAATAGAAAATCCCGCTTATGTGTAGACTTCAGGGAATTGAATAAAATTGTTGTTCCACAAGCCCAACCTTTCCCATTAATAGATGATTTGATTATTAAAACTAGAAATTGTAAGTATTTTACTACACTGGATATAAACTCAGCTTTTTGGGCTATACCACTACGGGTAGAAGATAGAAGTAAAACAGGATTTGTCACACAAGATGGCCACTTTCAGTGGACTTGCCTTCCTTTTGGCTTAAAAACATCACCAGCTATTTTTCAGAGAATTTTAAGCAATATTCTAAGAAAGCACAATCTCACAGGATATTCCGTAAATTATATTGACGATATTCTTATATACTCAACCACCTTTGAAGACCATATAAGACACATAAGAAATGTATTAGAAGGAATAATAAAAGCAGGCTTTAGATTAAAGTTTAAAAAATGTATGTTTGCTTCAGACTCAGTAAAGAACCTTGGGCATGTAATTCAGAACAACTCAGTAAGACCACTAAAAGACAATTTAAACTCAATTAAAAATTTTCCAACTCCTAAGACACGAAAGAACATCAGACAATTTTTGGGAAAAATCAACTACTACCATGAATACTTACCAAGAAGCGCAATTATTTTAGACCCATTACACAATTTGTTAAGAAAAAATGAAGAGTTTGTATGGTCAGAGAAGTGTGAAGAATCATTTAATCAAATAAAAAGCTATGTATGTTCTCAACCTGTACTGGAAATATTCGATAAAGACTTACCAATAAAAATTTTTACAGATGCCTCTTTAGAGGGTATTGGGGCAATATTAAAACAGACACAACTAGACGGTAAAGACAAACCAGTTGCATATTTTTCAAAAAAATTAAACGAATCTCAAAAACGGAAAAAGGCTATTTATTTGGAATGTTTTGCTATGAAAGAAGCGGTTAAATACTGGCAACACTGGCTAATTGGAAAACATTTCACTATTTACTCAGACCACAAACCTCTAGAAAACATGAATATTAAATGCAGGACAGATGAAGAATTGGGTGACTTCACATATTACTTATCTCAATATGACTTTACAGTAAAATATATACCTGGTAAAGGAAATATAGAAGCAGATTGTTTGAGCCGAAACCCTGTATTAGAATCAGAAGATAACAAGGAGGAAATATTGAAAATAGTTAATTTAATACAAATGAAAGATATAGTTGAAGATCAAGAGAAAAATGAAGCAATAAAAGAAAAGAATCTATTATAAAAAAATAAAGAAACATGAAAATATTATACTCTCAGAAAAATTTAGTAAAGAATTAATTAAAAAGGTGCATGAAGACTTTTGTCATATTGGAATTAGACAATTACAGAAAAAAATAAGTCCAATATATACAGCTAAAAACCTAACAAAAAATATAATAAATATTTGTAAAACATGTGAAATATGCATAAAAAATAAATCAAGATGTCAAGGAAAATTTGGGTTTATGTCACAACTGGGACCAGCGACAAAACCAAGAGATAATGTCAATAGATACTATAGGTGGCTTTGGGGGATCTAGATCCACAAAAAAATACTTACACCTTTTAGTAGACTACTACACAAGATATGCTTTTATTACAACTTCAAAAACACAGAACGCGAGTGACTTTATAAAATTAACAAAGAAAGTACTAGAAACAGATGAGATTGGAATAATTCTGACAGATCAATATCTAGGCATCAATTCAATAGAATTTAAACAACATTTGCAGGAGAATAACATTAAACTAATTTTTACAGCTGTTAATACACCATTCTCAAACGGCTTGAACGAACGATTAAACCAAACAATTGTAAATAAAATCAGATGTAAAATAAATGAGAAAAATAATAAGAGAACATGGACAACAATAGCAAGAGAATGTATAGAGAAATATAATGAAACAGACCACTCTGTTACAGGTTTTGCACCAAAATATTTACTGGACGGAACAAATGTTAGTATTCTAACAAATGAAATTAAAACAATAGAAACCGAAGACAAGTGGATTACTGATAGAAAATTAGCATTAGAGAATACAATAAAATCCCATAAGTACAATAAGAAAATATTTGATAGAAATAGGAAAATACAAGAGTTCGAGATAGGAGACAGCGTATATGTAGAAAACGGAAATAGACTGAATAGAAAAAAATTAGACAAATTAAAAATAGGCCCTTTCAAGATAATAGAGAAAATATCAAATTCCATTTATAGGATTGACACTGGCAACAGAAAAACAGAATCAACTTTATTTCACATAACAAAATTACAACCTATCACAGCAGGTGAGGTGGAAGAAAACGAATATGAAGATAACTTGTAAATTATATTATTTAGAATTTTCGTTTATAGTTAATTAGATTATTTAAAATTTTCGTTTATAGTAGATTATATTATTTAGAATTTTCGCTCTTAGGGGGGGAGATGTAATGAAATGATATTTCATTATCCCAAATTATCTGCGCTTCGCGCGTTTTTAATCTGTAACTGAAAGTCAGTTTGCCGCGCATTTTGATGGTTGAATGACAGATAATGTTTAGATTACTTTTAACTTTGATTTTGTAAGAAAAAGAGATATAATTGAGGAGGCGATATTAGTGAACTTTAAATGTCGTTTCTTTGTATTTTCAGGTAAGAAAAAAGTAAAATTGTAATAGTTTTATGATAATTGTTATGTTGTAAAGGCGTGTTAAATAAAACAAAGCTTTGTATTTTCAGAGAAACAATTTGTGGTTTATTTTGAGCATCCTCAATAACCTATCTTATAATAATATTCAAAAAGACATTCTGAGATTTTTCATTAAGGTTTTTAACAAAAGAATATGGAACACCATCTTCTCCAGGAGAGGAATCTGTGAGACCAGACAGAGCACACTGAAGCTCAGACATTGAAAAAGGGTCATCCATTTCGTTTGAAATGGATGCTGGGAGAGGAGAGAGAAAGTTTTCCCGAAAAGGTGCAAAGGGGGGGCTAATTCGTCGACAAAATCGTTAAGCCATTCAGATGGATTATTGGAGGTAGGGTTAACAGAGTTTAGGGAACGACGAAATTTTTTAAGTTTAAGCCAGACTACGTAAGAAAGAGATCGGGGGGAAAGGGATTCACAAACACCAATCCAACAAAGTTTTTTCTTTTTAGAAATTAGTCTCTTTAATTTTGCGTCTAACCGTTGGTATATTTGAAAATTAGAAGGGGACATAGACAGAGAATACGCATCCTCTGCCTCCGTTCGTTGTGTAGTTAAGCGGGTGCATTCCTCATCCCACCAGGGGGTGGAAAGCAACCGCTTTTTTGGTAAATGTTTTTTTGGGGAAGTTAAGATCTGCCGCAGTTAAAAGAGCCTTAAGAAATGTTTCATAATAAGAAATGACATTCTTGTCATCTTCCAAATCAGACAGGCAGTGCAACATGGCATCAACAGAATTACCAAAGTCAGACCAGTCTACATTTTTAAGGGAGTATTTTAGGAGGGGATTCGGGGTATTAGAAGGAGTAGAATTTTGATTTAGAGAAAGGAGCATAGGGAAGTGGTCACTGCCGTAAGTGGATGGAAGGACCTTCCAGGAAAGTTGAGAAGCAAGAGAGGGGGAGGATAAGGAGAGGTCTACTGCGGACTTAGGGTTTTGTGAGGGGTATACCCTACGAGTCGGCGAACCATCATTGAGGATGCATAGGTTTACATCATCAATAATTTCCACCAACAAGAGCGCAAAACCATCACAGGAGTGGCAGCCCCATGCCGTATGGTGGGCATTGAAGTCACCTAAAACAAGAATAGGATGAGGAAGCATAGAGAAAATAGAATTTAGATCAGGAATAAGAGAGGGGAATGGGTGGGGAATATAAAGAGATAGAAAAGAAATGTTGAGGGATCTAACAGCAACAGTATTAAAATGTTGGTTAGATGGGAGGGGAATTTGGGAGTAAGGTATTGGATGACGGACAAAAAGGCACAACCTGCATACCCATCACTCCTGTCATCCCTCAAACAGGAAAAACCTGGAACTCGAAACCGAGAACCAAGAATTAGCCATGTTTCCGAGATGGCAACAATAATAATAATAATAATAATAATAAAATTTATTGATTCACAAATTTCTTTTACAATCATAAGGCAGAGACCTTCTTTTTAGTTTAAAACCTGTGTCAGAAGGCTCTTTCTTCCCATAAGCATACAATATTAATTATAAATTCAAATTAATAAGTTTAAAGATAACAATAAAAATAAAATAGAGAAAAAAAAAGAACATGCTAAAATGCGGAGAGTATGTGTGTGTGTGTGTGTGTGTGTGTGTGTGTGTGTGTGTGTGTGTGTGTGTGTGTGTGTGTGCGTGTGCGTGCGTGTGTTTGACAGTATGTCTACTTTTCTAGTATCAAAAGAGCTTCTGTTTGATCATATGTTAAATCTAGTAACCATGAAAAAACTTTGTTTTTACAATCATATATTTTTAATGGATAAGTATCTAAAATATTGTTAATCCTGTTATATATAATACTTGATTGTTTATTAAATTGATTGGAAGCAAACACAGTTTTAGTTACAACAGTGGGGACAATAAAGCGGGTTTTTCTTTTGTAAGTATATTTTGGATCGAAATGTAGTTTTTTATGACGCTTAAGAATGGCATGGAGAATATACAATTGCCTTACTGTTAAAACGTTACTAATTTTATATAAAAGGTTTGTGGGGTATCTATAAGACTTAAAGTGCATTACCTTTAATAGATAGCGCTGAGCTCTTTCTGCTTCCAAGAATCTGGTTTTTGCTGCACCTCCCCAAACTGATATACAGTATGTAATAACAGATTGGGCCAAAGCCACATATACTCTATGAAGTAAGTCAGTTGCAGCAACACATCTTAGTTGTTTGAAGATCCAGGTTAATTTTCGAACTCTGCTAGCAACTAATTGTATATGAGGATACCAGGATAACTTCTGGTCAATAATGACTCCTAGATATTTAGTAGAGTATACTTTCTCAATGGCAGGGCAATAGCAGTGCTCACTGGTTGTGTCACCACATTTGTGTAAAATAATTCTAAAGTCGTTTTTAGGTTGGGAGCTATTTTTTATTGTGAAACACATAAAATTCGTTTTGCTAGAATTGAGAGTTAGTAGGTTCAAGTTAAGCCAGGTAGCGATTTTAGCCAGTCCTTCTTCGGTAAACCTTTTAACTTCCTTCCAAGATTGACCAGTGAATAAAATAGCCGTATCGTCACCATAAGAGAATACTTGTCCGTTTATTAATTTCATATCACACAAGTCATTTATATAGACAAGAAACAAGGTCGGTCCCAATACACTTCCCTGGGGGACTGCATATGTTACATTGATGTCGTTACTGACATAATCTCCTACTCTTACTCTTTGTTTACGGTCATTTAAGTAATCCTCATAAAGTTGTAATGGTGTGCCCCTTAGTCCTATACGCTCCAGCTTCTTCACGAGAAGGGTGGCAGAAACGGTGTCGAAGGCTTTCTTTAAGTCCAGAAAAACACACAAGCATTTTTTTCCATTGTCAATTTGTTTGACAATCTCAGAACTTATACTGGAAACTGCGTCTTCGGTTGATATCGCTTGTCTAAACCCAAATTGATTTCTTGAAATTAAATTATATTTGTCTAGATAATTAACTAATCTTTTATTTAGGCATTTTTCCACTATTTTAGATAAAACTGGTAAAACAGATATAGGCCTATAGTTATTAATTTCGTTTCTGTCACCATTCTTGTGAATAGGCGTGATGATTGCTTGTTTCAATGGGAATGCAAAATACCCTTTTCAAAACATAAATTTGTGAAGTAACAAATAATAGGGGCGACCTCGTTTCTGGCCATCTTTAAAAATTTTGTTGGAATCATATCCCAACCTGCAGAGCTAGTTGACTTAAGGCCGGAGAGCACATAATTGATTTCATCAGTACATGTATTTAACAAAACAAAGGACGAGTGTTGGGAAGGCGATGTCAGGGAAGAGTTATTTTGTGAGTTACCAGTAGCGATGATTTCTTTAGCTAGATTTTTACCAATTTTTGCAAAAAAATTGTTGATATGATTAACCGAATCTAAAGGAGATGGCCCAATTTTTAGTAATACCGTATTATCACTTTTATTTTTTGATAAATTTGTTATATTTTTAATATTATCCCATATAGTTTTAGAATTTTTTGATTTCAGTAGCTGTTCCCTGTCATACTGTTGTTTTAGTTTCTTTATTAAATTATTGCAAAAGTTTCGGTACCGTTTATAGGATATAAGTAAAATATTATTATGGGGGTCCTGTCTTGTTTTTTTCTGCATATTGTTTCGTTTCCTAATGCACCGTAGTATACCTGGAGTAATCCATGGTTTTATTACACGTTTATTTCTTGGGATATTTATTCTTCTTGTATTTTCTTGTAACGACTCCTTTATTTTATTTATTAACTGGTGTATAATAATATTGGGATCATCATTAAAGAGTAATTCAGATAGATTTTTTTGAGCTAAGGTTTTTAAAGCGGCGTCATAATTAGTTTTATTTTTAGTTTTAGGTGCACGTTTACTAAATTTTGAATTTTTCAGTAGAAGCAATATCATAGAGTGATCTGTTATTGTCGTATTAAGGACAGCAACGTTGGCCGATACAGTATTTTTGTTTATTTTTAGAAAAAAGTGGTCTCTCGAGTTGGTAACACATGACCGGGTAGGAATCCATGAGAAGATAACATATCTAAATAATTTGATCTGTTGTTTCGGTCACAGGATTGCTCTTCAATTTTTGGAATAATATTAATGTTGATATCTCCCGTTAGTATTACGTTTTTATGTGTTTTTAGGTTTTCCAGGTGGCTGCTTAAAGAGTCAATAAAGGGTTTCGCGTCGGGGGTGGACGGGGACCGATATATACCAAGGATAACGTTATTGTCGAGATCTAGTTGTAGACAGGATGAATGTGATATTTTTATTTCTCTACAGTTACTTTGTAATGTTTTTTTAACGTAAATAACTATGCCATCATTTTTATTGAAACAATTAGTGGACGCATAATAGATATAGTCTTGTAATACTGGTATGCTTTTGTTAGAATTTAACCAACATTCAGTTAATACAATTATATCAATGTCAAAGTTAAACATTGAGAGATTTATTTCAAAGTCATGCACATTACTGTAAATACTCCTAATATTTTGTGTTAATATTGTTATGTCTCGAGAATTAATTTGTACGTAGTTATGTAGACTACTAATATCACAAAGAAAAGAGTGGGATATTTCTGAATTGTCTATTTCTTTTAAATTATTTAGGCGACTATCCATTATCTAAGAAAGAAAAGATTCGGTAAACATTAATGCTCGCAAATAAAATATCAAAATAATAAGCTATTGTAAGATTTATGAGCGAAATTCGTTGTTTTAACATATGATAACATATTTTTATATATATATCGTAGTGTTTAGGGAGATGCATGTGTTTAAAAGTTATGAATGTATGTTTGTGATATGTGCGAAGTGTGTAAAATACACACCCTGTTATATATATTATTACGAAGTTTACCATTTGTGTATGTAATGAATGTGAATGTGTCCATGTGCAAATTAATTGTGTAGTATACATACTCTTAGTAGAAAAATAACTTATAAATAAGTGTACCAAAGAATGTTTTACAATAAGAATTCGATTTTTTACAAGAAACACAATTTTACATATTAATATAACAATTGAATATAGTCACATTTGTAGCTAGCAGGTGTTGCACTTGAGCCTCACTAGTTATATGGATGATGGGCGAATTCTCATCTTTTCGCACGTAAATTTTGCCATAAGCTGTCCAACAGAATCTGTAAGTTTTTGATTTGGCTAGATCTCGTGCGAGGAAGTACAAGCGTGACCCTTTAGCTGTCAATTGTTCTGAAACGTATATTGGAGTCTCCTCGTCTTTACAGAAACCCAAGTGTTTGGCGCGCAGTTTTGTTTTATTTTTAATGTTAAATGACTTACACATTTTGAGGAATCCAGTTTTTAGGAGTGTTGAGGAAGTTTCGACTACTATCGGGGTGCTTTTGGCTTTCTCTCCTTTGCCACGAACTCTATAAATATCTGTGATTCCAGATTTTTCAATTTTGTAGCCAATATTTTGTGATAGACATAAAACCATGTCAACGAGTTGTTTTTTGGTTTCGTTAGGTTCAGATGGCACATTTTTTATTTCAAAATTGTTTTTCCGATTCGCTCTCTGCAAGTCTTCAATTCTGTCCTCAAGAACGGTAATATATTGCCTGTCTTCCTTAATTTTTCCCTCTAATTGATCAATTTTCTTTTTGAACTCTTCATTTTGGCTGGTCAGAAAGGCAATTGAATTCCCAATATTTACATTAATTTGTTGAATATCTTTCTGCGTCTTAACAATTTTTTGAAGTTCACTTGTTTGTTTCGAAATTAATGATGATATCATTGATTTTTTTTCTTCCTTGAAGTCATTAAATTCGGCGCTAAGTTCATTCTCCCGAACTCTTTTGCTCCGAAAAGCAACATAATTTGGCGGAGTTGTGTCATTGGGTAAAGCAGACGAGACGTTCGGTGCATTTTGCATGTTTAATAGGCAGTAAGTAAAATTGAGTGAAGCAAAAGCAACCTTTATTCTGTTGAAATAGGGTTCAAAACAAGCACTGGAATGAGCATCAAAGTGGAGCAATTGTCATAAGCACTCGTGACGTAGGCGCAGTGTAGCGTGTGTCTTGTCGCACAATATCGCTGCTGTCTTTAGTTTGCTTCCCGCTGGTAGTACTAGATGGCGGTGTTAGTCCTAGCAGGTCCGAAGTACTAGGCGCGCAGAAAAGACAGTAAGTATAGTACTCACACGTATGTATAGCGGTGCTCTGCACTTGTATGACGAACACTTCCTACGGTTTCTGTGTTCCTATTATTTTATATGATTTATTATTGAATCAATTTAATTTATTATTTTCAAAATAATAAATAACACTTCGTATGCACGTCTGCACTTTACAGTGGTCCGGGGGGAAGAGGGGGGAAACAATGGAGGGACTATGCAGATTGATTATAGAGAGCAATTCATGTTTTTTGGGTTGGATACTTTTACAGTTCCACTGAAGGAAGCTGGTTGGGGCCATTTTTAATAACATGGATTAATTGGGAAAGGTTTTCGGCAACGTTGGACGGTAAAGGTATGTCACTACATGAAGGATCATTTGGGAAAGGAGTTCCAAAAGATTTGTGGTTTGGTTGGAAGGAGGAGTGTCCTTATTGTTAGAAAGGGCACAACCATTAGGAGTAGATGAGGAGCAGTTGCCAATTATGGCTTGGTGGGCGTGCTTAATCAAAATCAAAATCAAAAAATACTTTCTTCAAGTAGGCTCTCACGAGCACTTTTGAATCATCAATACATGAAAAAACAAAAAAAAAATTACATCAAATGATGAAGCTACCAAAGCCTTTCCCAAGAGGAACTCTCGGACGGGCCTGACGGACTATAGTTTGGCGATAGGAATGCACGGATTTACTTGGAGAGGAATTTGCTTTAGAAGGACTGGGAGCAATATAAATTGGGGAGGAAAACATCTCTTATGCAATCTCTGCATAGGATCTACGGACAGGAGGAAATCTAGCGGACGTTTCAAGGTTGGAAATATTGTCTGATGCCATTACTAATTTAATAAAGTGTTGACGCGAATACTCGGGACAATCCTTGTCTGAGGCAATGTTTGCTTGAGCAATACAAACATGTGGCATTGTCCTTGACAACGTCACATGACTCACCGGTGTGTTGTTGGGCGCACTTATAACATCTTGGTTTAGAGATGCACTGGGTTTTTACATGACCGTAGCGACAGCAGCTTAAACACATGATGGTTGGAAGGTTGTAGGTTTCCACGGGGAGAGAAGTATGGTATGAATAAACTTTAGAAGGCAACATTTGCCCTCTGAAAGTTAGGACGATAGACTGGGTAGGAACCCAGGAGACAACTCCCTCATTAGATGTTTTACGATTTAAACGTCTCGCTTTCAGAACTCCACCACAGCCAGAGGGAACATCTAATGAGTCGACAAATTCCTCCATCGACCAATCCACGGGAACGCCTTTTACTAGACCCATTCTAGTGATATTATAGGTGGGGATAACAGCAGAATATTTAGAAAGGCCTAAAACAGGATTATTTAAAAAGTCATTAGCTGCCTGCGCAGATGAAAACTCAACAGATATTTTGTTTCGGCCAATGTTTTTTACACCATCATTAACGATGAAACTAATTTTATTTTTGTGCAGAAACTGCCCAAATTTGATAGCCCGCACAGTAGTTCCTGCTGATGGGTCTACTACTTCCCGCGACACTTGAATAATAAAGGGACCTTTGTCATCTCCAGAGTATTTTTTGGGACCTTCGGAAAAGCAGGGATGGACATATAGGGATTGGATTGACGGGTTACCGGTAGAAGGATGAACCAATGTTTTCTTTGCTGATGTATCAGTCAAAGCATTTTCATTTGGGCGTTTGCGGGAGTCGGTTGAAGAATGAGGAGAGGACGGGTTGCAATTATTATCTGATCCTCCAGGATCAGGAGGATCAGGAGGTCGATCGACCTCCATATTAGCTTAAAAAACTACTTATAACAAATTATACTTATATACTACTTAAAAAATAAATAATAGCTAACTACAAACACTTACCACAACCGAAATGTAAGTACAACACGATATTAGTTAAAAACAAACTATTTTCACAGTGAATAAACAACAAAATCCGAAAACAAAACAACAAAATCTCATATCGTTGTCTTAGATTTTCGCGATTATTATTCATTGAAATAAAACTATTTTAAACGGATTTAAATCGCGTATAATTATTTTTATCATCCCGACGTTTCGAGCACTTTGCAGCGTTCGTGGTCACGGGTAGACTAAGGTGACATTTGTTTATTTGAGATTTTAGAAAATATTATTTACAGCTACCGCCAACGGTTTCTTAGATGATATCTTGAATAACGTTCCGGTTGCACGCAGAAGGCACTAACTGTATCTTTTGGTCTGGCAGTCTGTTGGACTTGGGATTTTAAATTTTTAATAAGTGGATCCCAGGTGTTTGAAAGTCTCCAACCATCTTCTCTATTGAAGTTCGGATGTTTTTGAATTTCAATAGCCTCGCGTATCATTCTAGGAATGAATCTGTGTTCTCTAGCGAGGATCTGTGGTTTATCAAATCGGATAAAATGGTTAGGTTTATCCAAGACATGTTCACAAACTGCAGACTTTGAAGAACGCCTATTCTTGACATCTCCTATGTGTTCCTTGACCCTAGTACCGATGCTTCTCTTTGTTTGGCCTATGTAAGATAAACCACACTCACATTCGAGTTTGTATACTCCTGCAGTCTGTAAAGGAATATTACTCTTGATAGGTCTCAAGAACTGGCTCACTTTCTTATGAGGCTTGTAGATGGTTTTAATCGAAGCTCGCTTCAAGATGTTGCAACCGGAACGTTATTCAAGATATCATCTAAGAAACCGTTGGCGGTAGTTGTAAATAATATTTTCTAAAATCTCAAATAGACAAATGTCGCCTTAGTCTACCCGTGACCACGAACGCTGCAAAGTGCTCGAAACGTCGGGATGATAAAAATAATTATACGCGATTTAAATCCGTTTAAAATAGTTTTATTTCAATCAACAAAATCTCTCTAACACGTGTGTCAACCAAAGCCAACGCAAGCGAAAAAAACCCTCATAGGCTTGAACGACAGTCATAGCTATGACATTTCACAACTGACTTTGACACGCCTGACAGCAGATTAACGTTCGGATACTCTATTCCGTAATGTTAATATTTTTTTAATTGAATGAGCAGCCAATTTATATATATACAGCGTGTTCTAAAAAAACTGTGTCCTCCCTTAACCTCCTGAGGCCCTGCGTAATAAATATATTACATAAAAACATAGGCGCGCAACTTCTCAAAATATCGCCATCTAGTGAATTTCATTGGAATTTTTTCTGTTTTATCGAAGCTAAATAGTCTTCAGCTATTATAAAACCAGTCATTGGTTGAATAACTGTCATAATAATCTTTCTTTGCTAAATTG
Organism: Hypolimnas misippus; assembly: GCA_037950945.1. Taxonomy (NCBI): domain Eukaryota; kingdom Metazoa; phylum Arthropoda; class Insecta; order Lepidoptera; family Nymphalidae; genus Hypolimnas; species Hypolimnas misippus. The sequence goes on from JBBEEQ010000036.1 coordinate 36,030, forward strand.
AAAGTGAAAGATGACGTCGCGGTCAAATGTACGCGGTAAGTTATTTGAGTTTTTTTTTTTATTAACAGAGATCATAACATGCATTTGTGGTTCTTTTGTATATTAGTATCCAATAATTTTAATTATACATTGTTATTGGTAAATCCTTTCGAGATAAGAGAGAAATAACACGAGAAATGTTTATGTAATATAGGTATGACATGAGTTCTGAATTACTACTGTGAAATTATGAATACCAGTGTAATACCTATATTACATATAAATGTTTGGTGGTAAATAGTATTTTTGAGTATTTATTTTTTCAGTATTACGCGAACATGATATAGAAGAGTTATTGACGGAGTCTGAAATTGATTTGACTGACGTGGAAGATGCAGAAGAGGAGCCAATTGCCCGTCGTGGAGATACATTCTAAGCGCGAAAAGATATAGGAGATGGTGCGCCGTCCAGAGGTGGTCAAATACTACAATCAGTACATGGGTAGTGTTGACATGGCGGGCAGAATGTTGTCAGTATGTCCCAGTCGTTCTCGAACCAAGAAATGAACTATTAGATTAATTTCACACGTGGTAGATTTGGCAGCTTGTAATGCATGGTGCCAATACAAAGACTATCAGAAACAATGTTGTGTTTCTGCAAAGCAAATTTAGTTTAGGGAATTTAAATTGAGACTGGGAGAATCTATGATTATAAAAAACACAACATCTGACCGTGAAACTGATAGCGAATACGAAGAACTAGCACCAAAACATCAGAATCGAAGAGCTTCTATTGTTCCTCTGCCTGCTCCCAGTTTACGCTGCCACAAATCAGATCATTTAGTGGAATACTCGGATGTGCAAAAAAGGTGCAGAAAACCAAAATGCATTGCATCAAATGTAACATACATTTGTGCAGTACGAAAAAACGCAATTGCTTTTTAGAATTTCACCAAAAAGAAGAAGATAATCTGTTAGATAATCTGTTAATTAAAAGAAGATTTACATACTAAATCTATAATAGGTTATCGTCTGTCTGTGATTAGAGTACTAATAAATTAGAATTTAAGGAGTAAAGTCTATTTTTTGTTTTAGATTGAAGAAAAAAAAACAGAAAACAACACTACAAGTATTTTTTAACATATTTATTACGAAACCAAAACTTAGCATTGAAGACCCTTGTCATATATATATGACATTGAGAAAATCTAAGTTTTCCATAAAAAAAATTTTTTTCACCATTTTTGTTTATATAGTGATATATTAAGTAATTATGCAAAATTTTATCAAAATCGGAGATAAAAAAAATCTCTGGGCCTCAGGAGGTTAAAGACATGTATACATATAAGTATAAGCTTATTATTAAAAATAGTATAACTTAAAAAATATCAAGCAGAGGTCAGTTACAGTGCATAGGTTAAATAAGTTTTAAATCGACATTATTTGAAAAAACGTTTCAAACATCTGACCCATAAATAACCAGCTTACCTTAACCCTTTAAATACCGACTTAAAATTTACTTTAAACACTACTTTTAAAAAATCTGCTAAAAAGTGTTCCCAAATAATATGATACATACTATTTACTTTTATTTGTTTTTATGTTTTATTCTTGTTATTCCTCAATACTATGATGCATATTGTTTTAGAACATTTTTATTTTTTATTTTGTAAATAACTTAAGGATATTCTTTTAAATGGTTGTAATATGAGTAATTTCAGTAATAGTTCATGAAATTCAATATGCTATGTTAGTTTTATTTATTTACTTAATTTATTATTTGCTTAGTTTTGTCATATTAAATATTAACTATAAATTTTTATATGCAAAAAAGTACGCGTTATTAAAGGGTTAAGGCGCCGTATAGTCGCGCCGGCGCACGCGCGGCCATTCATCGCAGGCGCCGGGGCGCCGGCGTGGCGCGACGCGTCTTTTGTTAGTTTTTCGAATAGAGATTTGCAAGTTTAAAAATTAGGTATATCGATAAATATTCTATCGATATTTTCAATATTGCTATAAATAGTTATGCTTTTCACATTAAAATAATTTCATTTAAAATAACTTTTATTAATAATAAATATTATTTATCAATATTATAATTTGGAACTTCTTCAGGTAAATTAACTATGTTGTATTATTAGGATAAATCGTTAATCTACTTCTGTTAAAATGGTGTTTTACAATCAAAAATAATATTAATGTTTGATATATCAAAATAAGTATCGAAATAATATGAATATTAAATATTTATTTATTGTTATGATTATTTAAATATCGATAATTTCATTTATCGATATTTTTTATTCGAGCCTATGCCGCCCTTTTAATAAAAAAAATTATTAGTTAGTTCCTCGTGAAAATTTCTTCCGAGTGGATTACTTTTTGGTTACGGTTTTATAAAATTGTGTTGTTTTATAAAATGTACTCCAACCAGGAATATTTCAATATGTTAATGTGTCTAGGGAAATGTGATTGTCATTATGCGGAATCGCGTAGACTTTATGACGAACTGTTTGCTTCTCCAAGAAACATACCATTACCGTCACTTAAGGCATTTCAGCGTCTTCATATACGCATGTACAATTTCGAAAATGTCGATGGCCGTAAACAACAACGTGCTAATGCGGGAAGGCCGAGGGTTAATAATGACGATCTAGAGGAACACATATTAGATGTTTTTCGACAGGACCCTACGCAAAGCACGCGCGCGGTGGAACATCAACTCGGTGTCAACCATACGCGTGTATAGAAAGTTTTAAAGGAAAATGGCCAGCACCCGTACCATTATCGTCGAGTACAGTTATTAACTCCTACCGACTTCGAACCTAGAATGGCATTTTGCAGATGGATTTTAAACGAAAACGATGAAGACAGTGAATTCTCGAGCCGTATACTTTTTAGTGACGAGTGTACTTTTGCTAGAACAGGCGTATTTAACACGCACAACGAACATGTATGGTCAGTCACCAGCCCACATGTTACTAAACCTAGCCATTTCCAACATCGATGGAAAATTAATGTTTGGGCCGGTATTATTGGTGACAAAATAATTGGCCCTCTTTTTTTACCCCAGTCTATGAGTGGTGACAGTTATCTTTCCTTCCTGCGAGAACAACTAAGCCAGGAGCTTGATAATTTAAACTTAGATCTTTTACGCCATATGTGGTTTCAACATGATGGTGCATTCATCATCATCATCATCATGATGAATAACACACTTTAACTTTGTTGTGCAACCCTCTAATTCTCTGCGTATATATCTTCCATAATTCATTTTGCAATGTTTCCACATCAAATATCCAATGATTGCAAAAATAAATAAAGTGACAAAAATTAGATAAATTTCTACTCTGAACATAACAGTTTCCATCTGCGTTGAAGTAGCAGAAGCGCCATTACCGGCGCTATTCTTTTTTTTTTTTTATTATTATTATTTTTTTTTTGTTTTCGCAGAGGAAATCTTCGAAAAGATACCCGATTCCTGGGGGGGAGATCGGGTTATGTGGCGATTTATACCCACTAAAACCCCTGCGATGGCCTTTCGCAGCACGGAAATGGAGAGGCCGCGGGATCGCTTGCGCATGCGCATCCGCTGCCCCTCCCGTGCGACGCTCCGCTCGTGGCTGGCGGAGCTCGTCCCAGGAGGGCGAAGTCTAATCTTGCCCTCCCCGCACCCCTCGCTGGTGCGTACGGCAGTTCGAGGCCATCCCGGCTGCCGTCCTCCTCGGGGCCGTATGAAAACGGATGCGTGGGACCCCCATCTCACGCACCCACGGCCCAAGGGCGCGCCCTATTTATTCTGCCCCGGGCACTGGGGCTAGGAGGCCGGAAAGACGACGCCTCGGTCGTCCTCGTCGGGCGGGATCGGCCCTCTCCCGGGCCCGCCCTGCTATCTCCTTCTGGACCATGACGGTCTCACAGAAGGAGACTACGGCCTCCCACGCCGATTCCCTGCGGAGCATCGCCGACACGACTGCTCGCAGGGAGAGATCTCGCCCGATCTCCTGGACCAAGACCTGCCTTTCGGCGGCCCACGCAGGACACGCCGCCAGCGTATGCTGGGCAGTATCTCGGTCCGCCCCGCAATGGTGGCAAACTGCCGTCGCCTCGCGTCCGATCCTACACAGGTATTCTCCAAAGGACGGCTCCTTTGACGGCCGGTGAACACCTGCGTAAGTCGGAAGGTGACTCGTCGCTTCCTCCTCATCCAGGCCTCGAAGGCCGGCAGGATCGCTGCCACGACGCGTTTATGCGCGTACCGCTCCTCTCGGAGACGGGCGCACCACGTCGCGACAGCCCTTCGGTGCTCCTGCCGCTTCAGCGCTCCGAAAGCACTGGAGGGGAAGGATGCACTTCCGCCACTTTGACGAAGGACGCGAATCCGGTCATAGATCCTCGCGTCCCTCTCCGCCAGAATGTCCAAGGGCGGAAAGCACGCCAGGACAGTTGCCGCCTCAAAGGATATCGTGCGATATCCCCGCACAATGCGGATGGCCACTCTCCGCTGCAGACTCAGGATCTTAGTCTTGCAGCGGCGGACGCCCGACAGTCGGTGAGACCATACGGGCGCACCGTAGAGGGCCATCGATCGCACGACACCGGCGTAGAGACGGCGAACCTCTTCCCGCGGCCCCCCGAGATTAGGCAGCAGTCTGTGCATCGCACCCGCTACCTTCTCGATCCGGGGAGCCAGGAGCTTGAAGTGCTCTTCAAAGCTCCAGCGACCGTCCAGAACGAGGCCCAGGTATTTCATGTACCTGACCGTCTGGACGTTTGAGTCACCAACGCGAATGGTCTGCGAAATGGGCGGCTCCGTGCTCCTCGGCCACTTGTGGAACCATAGCGCCTCGGTCTTATGCGGCGCTATCCGCAGGCCCAATTCGCAGATCTTCGCGACGACGAGTTCGACTCCGAGCTCGGCGAGCCGTTTGGTCATTGTGAAGCTCAACCCGGATGCCAGCACTAACGTGTCGTCCGCGTAGCAGACGACGCTGACACCAGCGGGGAGCTCGACACGAAGAACCGCATCGTACGCGAGGTTCCACAGAAGCGACCCCAGTACCGACCCCTGTGGAACTCCGCAGAAGACTTCCCTCCGAGTCCTCGCACCGTCTTGGCCCACGTACGCAATGTACCTGTCGCGCAAGTAGCTCCCGACAATCGCTTGCAGGTAGGGAGGCACACGATGGTATATTAGTGCCCCCCTAATGGCGTCCCAAGGTATAGCGTTAAAAGCGTTGACGATATCTAGGCTTATCGCCAACGCTACGCCACCTTGGGCCACCGCCTGCTCCGTCAGGGACCGGACGCGCATGATCGCGTCCACGGTCGAACGACCCTGACGGAAGCCAAACTGGCTTTCGGCCAGGTCGGGGCCGACGCTCGACAGATGCCCGCTGAGACGAGAAGCGACAATCCGCTCGAGGAGCTTGCCAGCCTCGTCTAACAGGCATATGGGACGGTACGCGGAGGGGGAGTCCGCGGCTCTGCCATCTTTCTTCAAAAGGACCAAACTTGCCTCCTTCCAGGCCGTGGGGAACGTGGCGTTTCGGAGGCAGCTGTCGAACAGCCGCCTCAGCCTGCTCCCCAGGGTAGCCGAAGCTAACACCCACACCCGCCCCGGAATACCGTCGGGGCCAGGTGCAGTGTTTCGGGCACGCAAGCGATCAAGGGCTCGGTCAAACTCCTGCTCGGTAACCCTCAACGCGTCGGACCAGGCAACCGGCGCTGCTGAGGGGACCGGGTGACTTGACCGGATTACCGGGAAGAGCGAATCAATCACCCTCCCCAGCAGATCCGGGTCTAAGGTCTCCGTCAACGGGGGCATCCACGGGCGTAACTTACCCAGTACCATACGGTATGGGCGCCCCCACGGATCCCTGTCGAGTCCCTCGAGGAGCTCGTTCCACGACCGAGCGCTAGCGTCCGAGATCGCGACTCGTAACGCCAGCTTGGCCGCCTGAAACTCCCCGTATGCTTCGGCTATCTCCTCTGGAGTTGCTCGCCTTCTCCTTCGGGTTCTAGCATACTGGCGTCGAGCGCGCAGACATGCCACTCGCAGCTGCGCGATCTCTGCCGACCACCAGTACACCGCCCTGCGCTCGGAGCGGCCTGCCCGGGGCATCGATACGTCGCAAATCGACGTCATCGTGTCCCTGAACCAGACCGACTCACCTTCGGGGTCGGGCAAGACCTCGTCGGCGCTTTCTGGCCAAGCCGCGACGATGGCGGCGGCTTCGAGATAGTCTCGATTTAGCCGCTTGAGGGCCCATCGCCGCGGCAGGGTGTCAACCCGTCGGCGTCGGCTGGAATGGTCGAGACGGCGGATAGCCACATCGAAAACAATGTGGCGGTGGTCGGATAGTGTGACCACCTCCTCCGCAACACGCCATCCCGAAACCATGCGAATGGCAGGAGGAGTCGCCCACGTGAGATCCACGACCGACTCACCCTGCCATCGCACGCACGTACTCACCGACCCAACATTTATGAGCCGGAGGTCCAAACCAGCCGCCCAGTCGAGTAGCCTCAATCCCTTGGGATCGTCTCTAGAGTTACCCCAAGCCCTGGTATGGGCGTTGAAGTTCCCTAGGACGATCAGCGGACGGGGTAGGCATCCGCGGATGCAGTCCGCCAGCCCGTCCAGGTACATCTCGTAATCGGCGAGAGACCTATTGGGAGAGACGTAACACCCTACAATGGCCAAGGGGCCCCACCTAACGGCCACGAATCCCTGCCCCACCTCGAGTAGAGAACAGGGTGGGACCCCCTCACCGCCCGCCCAATGGACGGCCACGGTGCCAGTGGCGTCCCCGAACCAGCGAGGGTGGTCGGGGACACGATAGGGCTCTGCCACGACCACGAGGCCAATGGACCGCTCCGCAATGGTCTGCATTAAAAGTTGCTGAGCATTGCGGCAGCGGTTCAGGTTCGCCTGCAGCACTCCTACTCCCGCGAATGAGAGACCTCCATGGCCTCCTGCGGGACAGAGTCCGGTGCTGAGGCTGGAGCCTTGGCGGTCGGCTGGGCTGGAGCAGAAGGAGCCGGTTCTGAACCACCTTTCTTCTTCCTTCCGCCCCCTTTTTTTTTTTTTGTTTTCTCTGGGGAATGCATTTACGCATCCCGCCTGAGGGAATCAGGCGGGTATGTGGGACTCCTAGTACCTATGTACCAGCCTACCCACTAAACCCCAGGGCACTCCGCGTCGTCGCTATGGAAGGGGACTGGGAATCCGGCGCAGCCTTTACGTCCAGTCCCCGTCCGACGATGGCCCACCTTTACAGCGGGGCCCCGCACGCCCCCCCCCCCCCCCAAACAGTGGAGGGGCCCGGGAATGGCTGAGTGAGAACCATTCCCGCCCGACGGTGTGGCGAATAGTGTGTGCTATTCGCCACCGGGTAGAGGTCGGCGGTCGTTCCGCCTTCGCCACCGTCTCCTGCGGAGCGACACAGCGAGAGGATCGTCCTCCCGCGCTCGCTCCGCCGCCTCCTTCTGCGACATCACGTCCTCGCAGAAGGAGGCGACCGCGGCCCAGGCCTCCTCACTGCCCAGCATGGACGCGACCACGCTGGGGAGCGAGAGGTCCCGGCCGATCACCGCGGTGAGCCTGCGGCGCTACTCCGACCACGACGCGCACAACTCGAGAGTGTGCTGCGCCGTGTCTTCTGCAGCGCCGCAGTGGTGGCAAAACGGGGCTTCCTCTCTCCCGATCCGGTGCAGGTAGGATCCGAAGCATCCGTGCCCGGATAGTACCTGCACCAGACGGAAAGAGAGGAAGCCGTGGGACCGCTCGAGCCAGTCCCGGAGCACTGGCCCGAGCGCGTCCAACGTCCTGCGGCCGAACGTGGCGGTGGCGAGCTCCGCCGCCCAGTGCTGGACGACGGCAGCCCTCGCCTCGCGCCGGACCGCCTCCCTCTGTTCCGCCGCAGGGTGCTCCCCGAGCGCCCTGCGGTCCGCCGACCACGCGTACACCCTGGCCAGCACCCACGCCTCGAGCTCCCAAGGCGGGGTGCCCGCCAAGGCGCACGCCGCCGCGAAGCCCACCGAGCGGTAGGCTCTCGCGGCCCGCTGCGCGATGGCCCTCTGGGGCCTCCGAATGGCGCTGGCGTTCTCCCTTCTGCTTAGGGAGTCCGCCCAGATCGGGGCCCCATAGAGGGCCATGCTCCGCAAGATGCCGGCGTACAGGAGCCGGCATCTCGCCCTGGGTCCTCCCAGATTTGGGAGGAGCCACGAGAGGGCGCCCGCGGTCTTCAGCAGGCGCGTCGACAGCCAGTCGAAGTGCTGGCTGAAGCGCCACCTGCTGTCGACCATGAGGCCCAGATACTTCATCTGGGCCTTCACCGCGACCCTGACGCCCTCTACGTGGATGTGGGCGTCAGGGGGAGCGCGCTGCCGAGGCCCGTGGAAGAACACGGCCTCGGTCTTATGCAGCGCCACCTTGAGGCCCAGGCGGCGGATCCGCCCGCCGAGGCGAGCATCGCCGCCTCCGCGAAGTTCCTCCACCGGGCTGTGAGGAGAGTGTCATCCGCATAACAGATGACACTCGTCCCCCGGAGGAGGGACCCACGGAGGAGCCAGTCGAATCCGACGTTCCACAAGAGTGGCCCGAGGACTGACCCCTGTGGAACGCCGGACTCCGCCCTGTAGCGCCGCACCGCGCCCGTCCTGTCTAACAGGAGGACCCCGCGGTCCTCCAGGTAGCTCCCGAGGAGCCTCCGCAGGTATGGAGGCACACCGTGATACCGGAGTGCCTCCATAATGGTGGGGTGGGGGATGGAGTTGAAGGCGTTGGCTATGTCGAACGACACGGCCATCACTCCATCCCCCGCCTCCACGGCCTCTCGCACCTGGTCCTTGAGTCGGGCCAGTGCGTCCACTGTCGAACGCCCTTCTCGGAAGCCGAATTGGGCGTCCGACAGGTCCGGCCCCACCTCCCGCAGGAGGCTCCTCAGCCTGGCGGCGACTAACCCCTCGAACATCTTTCCGACCTCCGGAAACAGGGACCGGACCACCCCGTCCAGCAGAGCCGGCTCGAGGGTCTCCGACAGCGGGGGGCCAAAGGGGCGCAGCTTATCGCGCGCCGCCTTATATGGCCTCCCGAACGGGTCCCTGTCGAGACCCTCCAGCAGCTCGGCATTTGCCGAGTCCTTGGCGGCGCCCATCGCCGCCTTGAGGACCTCCTTGGCCTCTACGTTTGAAGCGTAGAGGCCGTCCTCGAGGCCCGGGTCCCTCGAGCGGCGCCGACGGCTCCGGGTGAAGGCCCTCCTAGCCGCCACGCAGGCGGACCGAAGCCCCGCCAGCTCCTCCGACCACCAGAACACCGCCCGGTGGGGAGGCGGACGTCGGGATCGGGGCATGCTCGCGTTGCACACCCCGGTCAGCGACGTCCTGAGCTGGCCCGCAGCGGCGTCCACGTCCAGGACTTGGACAGGCGGTGAAAGCCAGTCCTGTAGGAACGCCGCCTCCTCTGCCGCCTGCCGGTCCAGGCGGGAGAGGGTCCACCGCGGGAAGGGGCTCCGGCGCGCAGGCGCCGTCCCCCGGGAGTTGCGGGCGGAGATGTCGAACCGCACGTACCTGTGGTCCGACAGCGTCTCGACCATCTCCACCTGCCAGTTCACAACGCGGGCGGCGAGCACGGGGGTGGCGAACGAAAGGTCCACCACCGATCCTCCCCGTTGCCGCACGCACGTGTGAACTGTCCCTCTATTCAAGAGGGACACTCCGGACGACGCCGCCCACAATCGGACGGCCTGTCCCCGGACGTTGCTGGTGGCAGCCGAGTTGCCCCAGGCCGTCGCCTTGGCGTTCAGGTCGCCGATGACGGCGACCTGTCGTGGTACCGCCCTCCCGCACACTGCGGTGAGGACTTCGAGAAAATTCTCGAAGTCCGAAAGAGGGCGGTTTGGGGAGAAATATACCCCGACGAGGGCTATTTCCCCCCACGCGGCGGCCACGTATCCCGGTCCCCTCTCTAAGAGCGAGAGGGGAGGGGAGTCCGCGGAAGACCGCGCCACAAGCGCAACCGTGCCGTCCCGATCACCCAGCCATCGACTGGGGACCGAGTACGGCTCGGCGACCACCGCCACGTCCACCAACCACTCTGCCATGGACTGCATCAGCAGGTCCTGGGCAGCTCGGCAGTGGTTGGTGTTCGCCTGGAGGATGCGATGTTGAATCCCATCCATCATTCGGACATCGCACCCCCCTCGTCAGCGGCCGAAGGCCCCGCGGGCGGGGCGGCCGAAGCGGCAGGCCGGATCGGCGCCTGCGCTTTCCCCTTCCTGACGTGGCCCGCGGGGCGGCCGCTGGCGGCGCACACGGCGCAGTGCGGAGTGGCGGCCTTGCAGGAGGCGGACTTATGCCCCTCCTTGCCGCAGCGGTAGCATGTGTCCGACCGGTCCACTGGGGACGGACACATGGCTCGTGTGTGGCCGATGGCGAAGCACTTGTAGCAACGCATAGGCTTCGGTGCCAGTGCCTGGACCGCACACGAGCTGAAACCGATTAGGAGCCGTCCTTTGGCCTGGACGGCTACCGCTGCGGCGATTGGGCACTCCAGGCGGATAGTGCCCATGCCGCCACGTCCGGGCCTGATGTCCCGGCCTTTGATGGCTCCAACGTCGCAGCCTCCCACAGCTGCGACCGCCGCCAGCACCTCCTCTTTGGTGACCGTATCATCAAGATCGGTCACTTCCAAGGAGGTGGTCCGCACAGGCCTCGCCACCTTCGCCGCGTCGGCGATGACCTCTTGCAGCTTCGCTGCGAAGAGGTCCGCGTTCGTGCCGCCCTGCGCCCCCGGGAACTCGAATACTCGAGCCCCGGTCTGGGTCTGGCGGCACGAGATCCTGCCGATGCCGAGCTTGGCAGGATCGGCGTTGGCGCGGGCCCGCTTCAAGACGGACACGTACGTCTCCCCCCGTTCCGCGGCCTCCGCGGTGAGCGTCACCACGACGGCGGCGGTTTTGGGGGGGGACAGCGGCTTTTTGCCGGCAGGTGCCTTGCTGCCGGCTGCTGCGGTGGCGGCGGGTTTTGGCGCCGACTTCCTCCCCTTCCTCTTCCCTCTCTTTTTCCTTCCGGACACCTGAGCGCTGGGAGGGGCGGCCTTCTTGGGCTTCTTCGCCTTCTTCGCCTTCCCGGTTTTGCCCACCTCCGTCCACGCCTGGCTGGACGGTTCGGGCTGGGCGGGGGCTTCCTGAGCCTGGGGCCGGGACTCGGTGGGAGCGGGATCCCTCTGGGCCCGGGGCTTAGACTTAGCCCGGGGCTCAGGCCGGGCCTGGAGCTGGGCCTGGGAGGATGGCCCCGGCTTGGCCTGCCTCTTGTCGGCGTTCAGAGGCGGGCGGACGCGCTTCTCCGGCAAGAGGCGGTCCTCGATGCCGGCGAAGCAGGCCCTGATGAAGGCCCTCTCCTCCGCCACGACCTTGCGGATTACCTCCTCAAGGTTCGTGGAGGGTTGGGGGCCCTCGCGGGACTCGCCTGCGGGCTGCGGCGCCTGGGAAGGCGGGGCCGTGGCTTCAGCCAGCTTCTTGTGCAGCTGGCTGACTTCGGCTTGCAGGCGATCGACCTTCGCCTGCAGCTGGCGCGTCTCGTCCGTGGCCGTTCGCTGCAGCAGCTCCCGGATGATCCCGCGCAGGCTGGCGGCCCGGCACTTGAGGGACTTCTGAAAAGTCCCCTTCAAGTTGGAGGACTTTGAGGCGACCTCCAGGATCTCCGCCTCGTCCTCCTGCGCCATCCTCTCCAGCTCGGCGAGGGAGTGGTCCGCGTACAGCACGGCAGACGTGCCGTATCCGGACCTGGCCCGAGAAGCGGTCGCCTGCCTCTCCTTGGCCGCCACCTTCTCCTCGAGGTCCTTCGCGAGCTGCGCCTTCCTCGCCAGGTTGAGTTGGCGCTGGGCGTCCGCGAGGCCGACGTCGTGCGCGACGGCCGCCCTGGAAGTTGCCGAGGACGGAGGCCTCCTCGTCCTCAACTTCTTCCTCGGCTCCTTTGACACCGAGTCTGACGAGTCCTTCATGAAGGATCGTTTCTGCGCCAGACGGCCTGCTGCCTGCGCTACGGATTCATCCTCCGAAATGGGGATTCCGAAGTCGGAATCCGCCGAGTCATTCGGCCCGCAGTACAGACTAGCCGTCGACTGCGGGCGGCTGGTCTCCGACGCCGAGGCTGCCGCAGCATCCGCGTCCTTATGGCCCTGAGAAGGGCCTTTGGGTTGGCCCTGAGAAGGGCCTTTTGGTTGGCCCTGAGAAGGGCCTTTGGGTTGGCCCTGAGAAGGGCCTTTGGGTTGGCCCTGAGAAGGGCCTTTTGGGAGGAAACGCCCGGAGGCGTCCCGCAAAGGTTTCGACATATCGAATAGGCGAGTTGCTACCCGCTCGACCTCAACCTGGGGACCAGGGAGAGAGCTGGGCAACACCAAGGATAGCACTTCCGCGAGATGTACTATCAGACAGCGCACTTTAGCCACCCGTCTCTGCCACTGCGTTACCGTGGACAGAGCGGGGCCCAGGGGACACGACGAGGACGTATGCGCTTAGCCCACCCCGTTCGGGCACCTTAGCCCAACGTGGCCCAGCTCAAGACACCGGAAGCAGCGCAAGGGTCTGGCTTCCAGCGCCTCTACTCGGGCAGAGCCCCATCCTACGCGGATGCGCAGGCCCGCCGCCAACTTGCGCACAGCGGCGAGGGGACACTCGACCCAGGCGGTGCCGAGCGAAGTGGGTGTCCGTCGGATCTTGCCAACCTTGACTTTATCCGCTGAACATCCACCCGCCTCCGCGATCGCTGACGCCACTTCAGTCGGCGTCGTGGCATCATCCAGGTCGAAGACCCTTAGTTCGCCCATTTTAGTTGGGCGAGCTACCCTGACTGGGAAGTTCGTAAGGACTTCCTGCATCCGCGCAGCGAGACGGTCGGCCCTCTCATCATGGTCGGGCCCGCTCAACTTGATGAGCACCCCTCCCGTGGCGGCCCTTTTAAAGACCGGCGCCATTCTGCGATATTATAATTTGCTCTTCTTTGCTCTTGCTTTGTTCTTTCCCCATATTTTATATGTATTTTACAAGTGTCAATAAAGATGATGTGCTTACAGATTGAAGCGAACTACTGGTTTACTAATTCGACCAGATCTTGTAATCTTCGGGTCAGTTGATCCTGTGTTTACGTCAGCCGTATCCTTATATGGCGCGCTCTTACATTTTTAGAGGCGAGCGTGTCGAGGCTGCTGAATAAAAGACTTCTTGATGTTGACGAAGGAATGAATTTATTAAAAATGTTCCGAGTATACATATATACAAAAAATCTAAAAGTAAACCACCAATAAAAAAATAGCAAATAAAATATGTACAAAAATAATAAAAATGAATTCCAATAGAAAGTCCCACTTTTAGTCTGGGCCTTCTTATTGGTGCAGACAATTCGCCGCGTAAATCTTGTTTACGCGAAATCGTTTACCGCCGTTGAGGTATAAAGATGCCCCGCGCGCGTCACCCTGGCCGCGCCGTTCCAGCGCCGCGCGAAGTGAGGACGTCTGCATTACCGTCGTGTCGACTCGCCGTATATAGTGTTATAGTTGTGTAGTGTGTTTGACGTCACCCGATGAAGATCGAAGATTGAAGATTATAAAATAAAACAGTTCTTTTCAGAACTACTTTGTCGTTGCACTTTTCAGAGCGATGGCAATCTTGCATGCTGCTTCTGTTTCATACGAACGCGTCTTAAATAGTTCTTATCAGAACTTCAATGTTTCAAAATGATGACGTCACGCTTGCGGCATGCAAATCCTGTTTCTTAAGAACGATGACGTTGCGCTTGTGTTATGCATATCATGTTTCAAATGACGTCGCTTGCATAACGCATATTTGTGTTAATAAATAATTACGTCACGCATGTGGCATCTATATGTTGTTTTATTTGGCGGCAAATGAAGTGCTGCTACACATTCTTCGGTGTCAATTGTAAACGCCGGCTTTAATCGATCGTTACTAATACATTTCTTCGTGTCTGCTTTATGTATTTTAAAATATTTGTCTGTACGTTCGATTACTTCGTATGGGCAGGAGTATGGTGGAGATAAAGGTTTTGTGACCTTATCTTCACGCACAAATACAGGAGTTCTTTCAAATTAGCATGTACAAATATTTTCCCTTGCCTCGTGTTTCTTCTATGAACAGAGGATAAATTCGTAATTCTCTCGCGTATTTTTTTAACAAAAATATCATCGTCGGAAATATCTTGCCTTTGCGGCTGAAAGAAATCTCCGGGTAATCTGATCTCTTCTCTCCGCGCTTATTTGCGTGTCATCGCGTAAGCATGTTCTTAACCCTAGTAAAACTGATGGCAACTCTGAAATCCAATGAGTCGTATTTCCTCTACACATAAGCGCTGTTTTAAGACTACGATGCCACCGTTCTATCATCCCGTTTGACTGAGGATGGTAGGCAGTGGATCTAATTCTTGATATGCCCATTTTCTTTGTTAAACACCTAAATAAACTAGACTCGAATTGACGACCTTGGTCCGTGGTTAATCTTAAAGGGCAACCAAATCGCACTATCCAACCGCTGTAAATTATATCTGCAATAGTTTCTGCTGTAATGTCCTCGACAGGGTATGCTTCTGGCCAGCCAGTGTTTCTGTCCATCATAGTAACTATGTACCTATAGCCATCGCAATAGCTTAAGGGACCGACTATGTCCATGTGCAAATGCTCAAATCTGTTGCTATACATAAATTTTCCGTGTGCCGATATCGTATGCCGCTGGACTTTAGACCGTTGACAATTAAGGCATGCTCTTGCCCATTCAGTAACATCCTTATTCATCGACTTCCATATATATCTATTCCGAATCATATTTCGTGTTGTTCGTATACTGGGATGACTGATTTCGTGTATGGCTTTGTAAGCTGAAACGCGAAATTCTTTCGGCAAATAAGGTCTTGCTATGTCTTTTGACACTTCGCAGTATATGGTATACTTGCAATTCGGCATTAATATCTGTTTAAATTTAATGATTTCGATTGAATCAATTGTTTCACTTCGGCATCATTTTCTTGAGCTTCTGGTAAACTTTTATAATCATTTAATGATGGAGTATCTATAGACGATATTCGAGATAAAGTATCCGCCACTACATTATCTGCACCGCTAATATGTAGAATGGCTGAACAAAACTGCATACTAAAATCTAAATGCCTTATACGTCTGGGTGTATCGTTTTTTCCAATAGAATTTTTCTCTAAAGCGTATACGAGCGGTTTATGATCGGTATACACTGTTAAAGATCTCCCTTCGATGAGATACCTAAAATGTTTGATAGCCATGTATATAGCTAGTAATTCACGGTCAAATGTACTGTATTTCTGCTGAGCGTCGCTTAGTTTAGTGGAAAAGAAACCTAATGGTCTCCAACTATCGCCTTCTTTTTGTTGGAGAACTGCCCCAGCTCATGTTTTGGAACAATCTGTCATGAGGGCAATAGGCGCGATAGATAGATAGCCGATGGAAAAGACAGAGTCACTGCCTGTGACAAGCTTCGTTTACTTAGTTCAAAGGCTTTGATACTTTCTTGCGTCCATGGGATCAAAGTCTTGTCTTTTTTCTTAGAATTAACTAAAAAAACATTAAGCTTGGCATGAATTTCAGCTGCTTTAGGCAGATGTCTTCTGTAAAAGTTTATCATACCAAGAAACCGACGCAATTCGTCTACAGTCTTTGGTCTTGGAAAATTAGTGTTGGCTGTTACTTGTTTTTCTAAGGGTCGTAATCCCTCTTTGGAGACATGAAAACCCAAAAAATCTAATTCTTGTTTTCCGAAATCACATTTGGCTAAATTTATTGTTATTCCGAAACTATTTAGGCGCTCGAAAACTTTTCTGAAGTGTTTTTTGTGTTCGGATGCACTCGTTGATGCGATAATGACGTCATCAATATATGTATGTATATATAAATATAAAATCCAAGTCTCGCAATACAACGTCGTTTAAAAATCTTTGGAACGTTTGACCAGCATTTCTTAAGCCGAATGTCATTTTTGTAAATTCGTACAAGCCAAACGGGGTCATGATAGCAGTTTTTGCAATATCATCCTCAGCTACGCTTATATTATGATATGCGCGTTGAAAATCTATGCGTGAAAAAATGTTTTTTCCTGACAACAAGTATGTACAGTCTTGTATCCGTGGAATGGGATATCTATCTGGAGTTGTGATAGCGTTTAATCGACGGTAGTCTCCACATGGTCTAATATCGCCGTTTTTCTTACTAACTACATGTAATGGGCTTGCCCAGCAACTTTTAGAAGGTCTACATATTCCCATTTCCTGCATTCGCTGAAATTCCGCTTTTACACACTTATACATATGTGGTGGCAGTGGTTTAGGTCGAGCATAGACCGGAGGACCCGTCGTTTCAATGTGATGGACTACACAATGGCGTGGAGTATCTTTAAAACTCATAGGTTTTGTGATGTCCGGAAATTCTGCGAGTAAATCGCTGTATTCATTAAAACTGTCTATTGTCCTAATTGTACATTGTCTACTTAAGGTTACTTTAGCTATCGAATGTAATTTTGTCACGGAGTCTATAAGTTTTTTTTGATGTACATCAACCAAAAGTTTATGATGATTTAAGAAGTCTGCACCCAGGATCGGTTGTTTAACTTCAGCGAGCACAAAAGACCAAAGATAAGGCCGTCGTAGTCTTAAGTCTAAAGTTAAGGTTTTTGTGCCATAAGTCCTTATTTCACTACCGTTGGCAGCGTACAGTTTATAGTCACTACACTTAATATTATAATATGTTTTTTTTGTTATGGGTAGCACTAACACATTTGCTCCCGTATCTACTAAAAAATTAAGTCCACTATTATCATCTCTAACACATAGGCGGTTAGCTGGAATGATGGCGCATGTCTCCACCTGCGACTGCGCCTGATTTAGTTTTCCTGATTATTTTTGTTCCATGAACATGGCTCTATACATTTCTTTGCTCGATTTCGATAGCGAATATGATAGAAACAAAGCAGGTCAGCGTTATCACGCGTGCATGACGTAGATCGAGAGTGCGCGCAACGAAAGCTGCGTCTGCGATTTTGAAATATAGGTCTTCGAGATTCTCTGTTGTTTATTCGCAGGTTTAATTTGGCTAATTCAGCCAAAATTAACGATTGATCGTTGTTATTGCTATTACTCGATGAGGTGTGCACTCCGGCTACTTGTAAGGGTTCCGAAGCCTACATGACCCTGTCTGCAATTGACGCAAGGTTACCTAAATCCTTAACTTCGGTAACAGAAAGCACAGCACGAACTGATGATGGGAGATGTCCCTGCCACATAATCCGTAGTGTGTCGTCAGGCATTTTGTCTCGAGCCAACTCTTTCATACGACGCAAAAGCTGTGAAGGCTTTTGGTTACCTAACTCCATTTCGTTTACGAGTTTTTGAAATTGCCTTAGCTCAGATTCCTCGTATACAGCTAGCAGCCGGTTTTTCAGGGCTACATATTTATTCGTTTCTGGTGGTTTAAGGAGAATGTCGCTAACTTCCTGGACAACTTCTTTGCCAAGTTTCGTGACTACCAAGTTGAATTTAGCCTCGTCGCTTAACTTTTGTGGGCTAAGTACTGCTTCGCACTGCACGAACCACAGGCGTGGTTGGTCATTCCAAAACTCAGGAATCCTCGATGAAACAGTCACTGTTGCCAACTCAGCCTCAGGTTGCTCTTTTGGTTGAGTGGTCATTGTACTTCAGTCTCGCGTCGTCGGTGTCACCAATTATTGCTGGGCGTAGAGAGTTGAGGATAATGAAAAACACTAACTAGTTCACGATTTATTTCTGAGAGAGTACGATAAGACACACTGATTTACATATGCAATGTTTCGACTTTTATACATAATTTGTGAAGGTGGATTTCATGTTCAGCTTCGTCCTTCGAAAACATTAAAAAATCGTCAAGGTAACAATAACAAAAATCGAAACCTCTCGTCATCTCGTCCACGAACCTTTGGAATGTTTGTCCCGCTTTCCTAAGACCAAATTTCATGAAGGGAAATTCATACAAACCAAAGGGCGTAGTGATGGCTGTCTTCTTGATGTCCTCTTCAGCGACCGGTATCTGATTGTAGGCTTTCATCAGATCTATGGTAGAAACAATTTTACAGCCAGCAATGTTGTGGGCAAAGTCGTGAATGTGCCGTATAGGATAACAATCGGGTATAGTGCGTGTGTTAAGCAAGCGATAGTCGCCGCAAGGACGCCAACCGTAATCCTTCTTAGGTGCCAGGTGAAGCGGCGATGCCCAGCAACTTTCAGAGGGACATGCAGTGCCATTAGCTAACATAAGCTGAAATTCACGCTTAGCTACATATTTTTAATTTGTCTGGTGCCAGTCTACGGGGATTACAGGAGATAGGAGGTCCCGGTGTGGTTCGTATGTGATGAACTGTGGTGTGTGTGGGTGCGATAGGTGTGCCATAAGGTCGAGTAAGCTCAGGAAAATTATTTAATATCTTATGAAAGCGCGTGTCGCTAGTTAAAACCTTTACGGAAGATATGTCATTTACATTAGCAAACAAAGCACAAGATGTGAAACTTGTAGTATAATCAATTAAACGTTGATTGCAAACATCTACAATTAAATTATAAAAACTATGAAAATCAACGCCTATTAAAAATCAAAAATCAAAATCAAAATATGCTTTATTCAAGTAGGCTTTTACAAGCACTTTTGAATCGTCAATACAAAAACAAAAGAAAACTAAACACTAATTAATTAATTAATTTACCACCGGTCCGGAATGTAGATTCTACCGAGAAGAACCGGCAAGAAACTCGATAGTTACTCTTTTAAAAGTTTTACGATGGGTACATGCATTTATGAGTTACAAATATATTAAATAATGGGTTCCGGAAACCTAACCATTTTATCCGATTTGATAAAGCACAAATCCTCGCTAGAGAACACAGATTCATTCCTAGTACGATACGCGAGGCTATTGACATTCAAAAACATCCGAACTTCAATAGAGAAGATGGTTGGAGACTTTCGAACACCTGGGATCCACTTATTAAAAATTTAAAATCCCAAGTCCAACAGACTGCCAGACCAAAAGATACAGTTAGTGCCTTCTGCGTGCAACCGGAACGTTATTCAAGATACCATCTAAGAAACCGTTGGCGGTAGTTGTAAATAATATTTTCTAAAATCTCAAATAGACAAATGCCACCTTAGTCTACCCGTGACCACGAACGCTGCAAAGTGCTCGAAACGTCGGGATGATGAAAATAATTACGCGATTTAAACCCGTTTAAAATAGTTTTATTTCTATACGGCACATTCACAACTTTGCCCACAACATTGCTGGCTGTAAAATTTTTTCTACCATAGATCTGATGAAAGCCTACAATCAGATACCAGTCACTGAAGAGGACATCAAGAAGACAGCCATCACTACGCCCTTTGGTTTGTATGAATTTCCCTTCATGACATTTGGTCTTACGAGCGCGGGACAAACATTCCAAAGGTTCGTGGACGAGATGACGAGAGGTTTCGATTTTTGTTATTGTTACCTTGACGATTTTTTAGTGTTTTCGAAGGACGAAGCTGAACATGAAATCCACCTTCACAAATTATTCACGCGAATGAAGGAATACGGTATCCTCATTAATACTGTGAAATGCGTTTTCGGAGCTAGTGAGGTTACATTTCTAGGTTACCAAATATCCACATCTGGTACAAAGCCTTTAGATTCAAAGGTAGAAGAAGCCATCAAGGACTTCCCTGTGCCCGCGACAATAAAGCAGTTAAGGCGATTCTTAGGCATGCTTAATTTTTATAGGCGCTTCATTCCTCACGCCGCAAAAATTCAAGCACCTTTAAACGCCCTGCTTGCTGGCTCAGCTAAGCTCGGCTTCTCAGCCTATCAGCTTAACCGCGGACACGCTTTTAGCTTTCGAGCAGTGCAAGGACAGCTTGTCAAACGCTGCAATGCTCGCACACCCAGACTGTCAGGCGAAGCTGGCGTTATTTACAGACGCGTCAGACATGGCAATGGGTGCAGTTTTGCAGCAGCTCAAGGATGGTGAATGGGAACCGCTTGCATTCTTTTCCAGAAAATTGAGCCCTTCTCAGCAAAAGTATTCACCTTACGATCGTGAACTCTTGGCCATTTACGAAGCCATTAAACATTTTCGACACATGTTGACACACGGATCACAAACCGCTCGCTTTCGCTTTCAACGAAAGAAAAGCCAACTGCTCTCCTCGGCAATATCGACATCTCGATTATATCTCGCAATTCACTACCGATATTCGACACATTTCGGGCAAAGATAATATCGTTGCCGATACTTTGTCGCGTATCGATGAATTGCAGAGACCAATCGACTTTGACTTGCTTGCAACATCGCAAAATTGTGACCAAGAGCTCACTCGTCTTCTTAATGGTGAATCTTCTCTTCGTCTGGAAAA
Organism: Hypolimnas misippus; assembly: GCA_037950945.1. NCBI lineage: Eukaryota > Metazoa > Arthropoda > Insecta > Lepidoptera > Nymphalidae > Hypolimnas > Hypolimnas misippus. Next base: position 56,460 of record JBBEEQ010000036.1, read on the forward strand.
GTTGCAAGTTCCTAACAGCTCAACTATGCTCTATTGCGATGTAAGCACATCTACGGCAAGACCTTTCGTGACTAAGCCATTACGAAAACAACTCTTCGACAGTCTTCACAATCTCAGTCATCCTGGGGCCAACGCTACGGCCAAAATGATATCTCAACGGTTCGTTTGGCCCGGAGTTCGTAAAGATTGTCGAGAGTGGTCACGAAAATGCCTTTCATGCCAACGTGCCAAGGTACACCGGCATGCATCATCTCCATTCGGTACATTTGACATACCTCGCGCTAGATTTACTTACATCCATGTGGACATATTTGGCCCTGGCTATCGTTATTGCCTGACGGTAGTGGATCGTTTTACTCGTTGGCCCGAAGTAACTCCGATGACGGACATCACAGCGGAATCCGTTGGTAAGGCATTGTTATCGTGGATATCCAGATTTGGATGTCCTACTGATATAGTCACCGACCGTGGCAGACAGTTTGAATCTTCACTTTTTCTGTACTTGGGAAAAGTGATTGAATTCAAACACAGAAGAACAACCGCTTATCATCCGAGTTGCGATGGCATGGTAGAACGATTCCACCGTCAGTTAAAGGCAGCGCTCATGTGTCACGCAGACGCCAACTGGGTTGACTTGCTACCTCTGGTACTGCTCGGGATCAGAAGCTCATTTAAAGAAGACCTCCAAACCTCCTCAGCTGAGCTGGTTTATAGGGAACCTCTACGATTACCCAGTAAATTCTGTTTTTTTTTTTTTTGGGCGGTAGGTTGAAATATCAACACAAAAAAATTATACTCTTAAGTTTTTATTTGTTTAAAATTCAATTTTATAATTAACTAGCTGTGCCCGCGACTTCGTTCGCGTGGATTACAGAATGCTTGGCATTTCTCCTGCAAAGCAAGGTTATAATAGTCTGCGGTGCTGCTCAAGAAAGGAGCTTCTTACTTTGGATTTGGGAACTTTCTGGTTGTATTTATAAGCAGACTCTAATTCAGATATTCCTCCACGGTTTTCACTATAAATGTTGAAGAAAAGTGTTTTGTGCTAGTCTTTAAACTTTCGACTGTATACCAGTATATTCTCGCCGAGGTTTTCCTTGTATTATATATCGGGTGACTTTTTTAACTGGGCTTGATAGGCCATATCCGGAACTTTAAGGAATCGCGAAAAATACTTAAAGGAGTCTCGTGTCCGATTTTAAGAAATCTAAAACTGCATCATAAGTTTTTTTAATTTCATGATTCTCCTGACCTGGAATTGAACCCACTAATTAAAAAAAAATACATTCTGTATTATTGCACCACCTACCTAATAGTGTCACTTGTAAGAATCAACTTTTGGAAAGTTTTAGGAAAAGATTTATTTTTTAACAAAATAACATTAAATCTATACATAAATTAGAAGTTAAGTAATCGATTCTATATATATTAAATATACATATCAAATATGTGGGTTAAATCACGGCTCCCGGTAAGCTTAGAAAAAAAGTCTGCATAACTTCGAACGATTCGTTTATTTGCATCAAAATGCTAGTCACCTACTAAAGTAAGGAAGAGTGTAAAGAATATCAAAAATATATAAAATGAATAACTCACAGTAACTTCTTTTATGTTTGTCTATTTTTTCTAAGTGAGCTATACAAAGTAGATACAATGTGACGTTTGTTTTGGTCCCCGTCAACTACTCCGTTACCTAAGTAGGTTTAGATAATTCCTAAAAAGATGAATCAATTTATTGAAAATCTACATTTCACTGGACTCGGCTATTGTACTCACCCGCTATTAGTGTTACAACATCCCGTTATAATTTAAAAATTTCACTTTTAGGTATGATCGTTTTTTTGAAGAATTACAAAAGATTTAATTAATGTATGAATTTGATAGAATTCTGTAAAAAATTTGCCCTTTCTTTTTGTTGCAGTTAACTATATAATAATACCTCTCTGAAGTTGATTCTTATAATATGTGACAGTATCAGATGATGCAATCATACAGAATGTTAATTTTTTCCAAAATCAACGTGTTCGTTTCTGGATAGGAGAATTTATTTTTAAAAAAACTAATGAAATAGTTTTAGTTTTTATTAAAATCGGCTCTGTTACTTCTTTAATTATTTTTCGCTATTGTTTATAGTTTCGGATTTGGTCTATCATATCCAGTAAAAAAATTACCCAGTAAATATATTATTTTCCAAATTATTATATTTATATAATATACATATATCTTCCATATTTGAATTAGATGTTGTTCACTTTTTCATTGGTTTCAATTTTGTTCCTTATTACATTAGCTTTCAGCAGTGAAAGTTTCGTCAAAATCGATCCAGCTGTTTCAGATATTAGCCGAAAAAAATTGAGTGACAGAAAGACAGACAAAAATTTTAAGATTGGTAATTTTGTTGTAAGTACCGTGTATACTTTAATATGCATTTATTTAAAATTACAAACAGACATCAATTTTATTTATTTTTATACCTTCCCTTCTTAAATCGGAAATTGTTCACTATTTTATTGGTTTCTACAATATTTTGTTATCGCGTAATTCTCTTTTTTACTTATTCATTAAAATAAACATATTAAAAAAAGTAGCTAAAGTTAATCCTTATAATATTAGCCATTAAATACGTCATGTTTTGAAGAACTTTTTAGACTTTGTAATATTTCGTGAATTTCTTCTTCCATCTCCTCTCCCTTTCTGGACCTCACGTGATTAATGGACATTCCCTAATTGCTTGTGAAAGTCCCATCAAATTTGATTCAGCTGTTTCAGAGATTAGTCGTAAGAAACAGACTGACAGACAAAAAATTAAAAAATTGATTTTTTGATGTAAGTAATGTATATACTTTTATGCATTTAGTGAAAAGCATAAAATACTGTTCGACGTGAACCCTTAAATTGACATAACTTTTTTTTATGAATCGATTGAAATTAAATAAACACCAAATGTTAAGTGAACCTTACTGCAATATAATCATGAAAACCACATCTAAATCGGATAAGCCGTTTCTGAGATTAGCGGGCGCAAACGCACTGATAAACAGACAAACAGACAAAAATTCTAACAATTATTGTTTTGGGTTCTATTGCGTATGTAAAGGCCCAAATAATTTGTTTTTTTTTTAATATATCTTCTATGTACAGACAGCGACCCGTTAGAATTTTTTTTTATATGTATAGATTAAAAATATCTAAAATAGAAGTAAGCCTAAGTCACTTCTTATAACATTTGCTAACTGCAAGTAAAAGTACCATCAAAATTCTTTAAATTGATATAACTTTTTTATTTATGGACCGATTGACATAAAACAAACCCTAAATGTTAAGTGAAGCTTACTACAATAAATTAGTGAAAACCGCATCTAAATCGGATAAGCCGTTTCTGAGATTAGCGTGCACAAACGCACAGATAAACAGACAAACAGATAAGAATTCTAAAAATCTTTGTTTTGGGTTCTATTGCGTTGGTAAAGGCCCCCAGTAAGATTTTTTTTCATATATCTTCCATGTACAGACATCGACCCTCTAGAATTTTATTATTAGTATAGATAATATTAATGAAGTAAAAAAAAGTTCTTACAAATTCCCACATTACCTGGTTTACAAATATTTCTCACAATCAATCACTATTAAAACAAGGAAAAATGGATTTACATAGCCACCTCAGATATGGATGACCTTGTTAAAATGTTTGAGTCTCGAATGGATAAATTTGATAAAACACTTGCACAGGCACAAGGATCTTCTAAAGCAGCGGCCACTAACACCTTTGTAGATTTATCTTCACTTGCTTCTGACTACATAACCTTCAAAGAATTAATTTGGAAAACGCTCACTATGCTTCACCGTCAAATAGAACTGCTATCAGTGGGCTTTGACATGCAAGAAGCACGCTCCCGCAGTAGAATACTGCTTTTCCATGGTTTGCAAGAAAGCACTGATGAGCAAGTAGAAAGTACAATCAAATCCTTGTTGCATGGTCATTTGAAGCTAAACAGTATCGATTCTTCTCATTTGGATGTTTGCCATCGCCTTGGCATAAAGAAGAATAAACCAAGACCTATACTGGTGCGCTTCATTGCCTCAAAGTTCAGAAATCTTGTTTGGAGCTCTAAGACTGCATTAAAGGGTTCTGGTATTAAAATATCTGAATTTTTAACAAAACCCCGGCAAGAGCTTTTCGTTAGGTTTTAGGTTTAAAGATCTTTATTCTCAACAAGACAATAGGTACATAGTCACTTATTTGAGAACATTACTTAAAATATATAACATTGCTAACATTCGTCACACCAAGTTTTATTTAATCTGTGGTGATTAGTACGAAAATAACAAGAGAATAAAAGAAAAGAAAAGAAAAAGAAAAGAAAAACGCACCCACTGTATGCGTTAGTTGGTAAGATATTGCGCAAGTTGCGTTTTAAATGCGCTAAGTGAATGCGTCTTTCTTATACAAGAAGGTCTTTTATTATAAAGCTGTGCTCCTTCAAATGTGATCATTTTTTTTCCATAATTAGTTCTGGTTTTTGGCAGAACTAAAAGGCTAACTCGTCGGTTGCTACGTTTACTATTGCGCTTGGTAAATGTTATATTAGTGTAAATGCTTTTATTAAGTGATTTTTTAATAAAGATACAAACGTTATAAGTATATAATTGATTGACGTTCATTATTTTAGTATCTTTGTAAATAATTTTAGTGGCCGTTAGATATGGATAGTTAAAAAGTAGCTTGATAAGTTTGTTTTGTGCAATTTGTAAATTAGCAAGTTTTGTTTTTGCGGCACTTCCCCAAACTTCGATTAAGTATGAGAGATGCGGTTTTACTAATGTATTGTAAATTGTGTACCGGAGTTTATGAGGAATACAGCGGACAATGTTACGGAGTGATCCGAGAAGTGATGAAAGCTTGCTTTTAATGTATTCGATTTGGCTGTTCCACGTTAATGAGCTGTCAATTCTCAAACTCAAGTATTTCTCGCTATTTTTTTGTTCAATTGGTGTATTATTAATTTTTAGTGGTTCATGTGGTGGTATAACCTTATTTTTAGCTTTAAATAAAATGTAGCATGTCTTAGAGATATTAATGGTTAGAAGATTGGACTGAAACCATAAAAATATAGTGTTTAGATCGTCTTGAGCTTGTGATACAATATCATGTATGGAGGAACCGAAATAAAATAAACAAGTGTCATCAGCATACAGGGTTAAATGTCCGTGTAGTCCGATATCTTGTATGTTATTAATATATATTAAAAATAGTAATGGGCCTAAAATAGATCCCTGTGGGACTCCATATGATATAGGTAGTGCGTCGCTTTTATAATTATCTATTTTAACTACTTGTGTTCTGTTTTGTAAATAAGACTCAAACATTTTTAGAGCTGAACCGTTGATACTTATAGTTTCTAATTTTTTTAACAATAATGTATGGCTTACTGTGTCGAAAGCTTTTTTTAAATCAATAAAGACTCCTAAGACAATATTTTTGCAATCTATATTCAGTTTCACTTTATTGACGAGGTCTACTGTTGCTGTGAGGGTGTTACGTTTTGGTCTAAACCCATATTGCCTTTCAGTAATAAAGTTAATCGATTCTAAGTATTCGTCTAATCTACAATATAAAATTTTTTCTAAAATTTTAGATAATATGGGCAGTACAGAGATGGGTCGATAGTTTCCTGGATCGGTTTTAGGGCCAGATTTATATATAGGAGTAACTTTTGCTGTTTTTAGTGAGTCAGGAAATTCCCCTTTAGTAAGTAGCTTGTTGAAACATTTACTCAAACTATCTGAAAGTAAATATTTTATACATTTTATTATTTTAGTGCTGATCCCATCTATACCTGTGCTGCAATTCGAATCGAGTTTATCAATGATTTTAATAATTTCATTAGATGTACATGGCCTAAGAGTAGACAGCTCAAGAACGCATGAAGACTCTGGTTTGGGTAAGGCACGGCTAAAATCATCGTGATATTGTTTAGGGATTTCATTTGCTAATATCGACCCAATTGTGGCAAAATATCTGTTGAATATTTGACAGACTTCCTTGGGATCGGTAAAAGTTATGGAATCTACAATTAATTTTGGAGGAGCACAGCTGTGTTGAATTTTATTACTTGCGAAAGTATTTACTAGACTCCACATTTTTTTTGGTTTATTCAGACATTTATTAAATTCGTTAAAATAGTAAACATCTTTTGTGTTTTGGATTGATTTAGCAACCTGATCTCTTTTTTTGTAGAAATCTTTTTTTATGTCGCAACTATTAGGATTCCTTTTCTTTTCAATCCAGCAGGAGTTTCTATGATTTATTTCAGCTAAAATATGATTATTTATCCAGTCGCTTTGAGGTGGATTGAGAATCTTACTCTTTAATATTTTATTTCGTCCAATACATATTTTTATTTTATTTTCTAAAGTGTAATAATCATGTGGTTCGTTACTGAGATCATGTTTTTCTAGAGATGCCTGTAGGTTCTTATAATTTATTGCTTCATATTGTACTGTAACTTTCGGAGGTGGTTTAGTTTTTTTAATTTCGACGTAGATTTGTTTGTGATCTGACATAGGAGAATTGATTATAGCCATATGAAAGGTATCATTTCTTAGGTTACTACTGACATGATCAAGAATGGAGTTTCGGGTATTAGATTCTCTTGTACAATAATTTTTGTGAATTTTATTTAGAAAGAAATATCCGGCTTCGTGTATAAGATGTTTATAGTCTTTGTATTTTTTATCTTTTGTCAAAAGATCAATGTTAAAATCTCCAAAGATGATTGCTCTCTTCCTTTTTTGCAGTTGTAAATCGTATATTTCGAGAAAATCTTTATTGTTGGTGTCGCCAGGTTTATATACAATGCCTACTTCGAGCGCATATCTGTCTAGACGTATCCATAAAAAATTGTTGCCCGATAAATAAATTGATTCTGAAAGATGATGTTTCAAATCGTTATGAATATATGCTGATACTCCGCCGCCTTTTGAGTCAGTTCTATAGTTGTAGTAATGGGTGTAGTTATTTATTTGTAGTTCTAAAGCTTGTTCTTCCGATTGGATCCAGGTTTCTGATAATAAAATAACATGTATGGTAGTTGGTAATAATTGTAAGATACATTTTAGTTCGTCAAATTTTCCTTTTTTTCGTATACTCCGGGCATTAAGGTAGAAAAATGTAAGGCGTGATTTGCTAGTGTGAAGACTATGGTAATCATTAAGAATTTGATATGTATTATTTTCTGTATTTGTTGTTATTTGTATATCATTTATTGATGTCAGTTTTTTGGAGTATATTTGACTATTGTGGGTGTGCCATTTATATATTTTATAGTGAGTTCTTTCTCTCCGTTGTTTTGACGACGGGAAAGTTCATCTCTTAAGTTGCTAAGATATTTTTGTTGAGCTGGTGTTTGATCGCAGTATATTTTTATATTTTGCGGTAGTTTGTTTTGGTTACGCAGAAGTTGTTTAGCGGGCCCAGATGTCTCGTAGCATATTTTGATTTTACGATTCTTCCCTGGTGAATATTTACCAATTCTGAAGATTCGAGCCGGTTTTGGGATATCTTTAATAATTGAAGATGTAATATTCCAAATATCAGATTCGTCCTTTGATATCCTTTCACCTGCGCTTAAACAGCTTTGTTCCGGTATACCCATGAGTATAACATTCTTCTCCCTATTACTGCGTTCCTGTATTTCTTTAAATATTTTTTCATTTAGGTGAAGATCGTTTTCCATTGTCCGCGTCGATAATTGAGAATTTCTTTTAAGGGAAACGATTTCGGATTCTAAATTCTTAATTTTATTCTCGCCCTCAGAAATTTGATTATCTAATCGTGAGACAGAAATTTTGAGATTATTCTGTTCAGTCGCAATATTATTCGTGTAAGATTTAATTTCATTAATTTGTGTGACATTTTCGTTAATCAGACGTAATGTGTGTTCATTTGATGACTTTAGTTCAGTTATTTGTATTTTGACCTGTTCAATACTTTCCTGCATTTTATTCATTATTTGTTCGTTGGATCCCGCATACTTCTCTAATAATAAGCCGATACGAGTCAATTCGGACCGAACTTCTTTAATTTCATCGGAACATCCACAGTTTTGATCAGACGGTTGTTTTCTTTTTCGGAAAGTAATTTGTGAATCCGTTACACTAGTCAGCGCGCTTAGTTTTGATAAGTCAGGGTGCGATCCGCCGCCGGCGCTCGCTCCAGCAGCGGCCAGCCGTTGAGGTGATTTTGGTATATTCATAATGTCGCAGCAGTCGAATATATGCAAAAATAGCTTTTACAATACAAGCGCGATGTTATTAATAAAGGCAAACTTGTTTTGCACGGCTTATCAGCGGGTCAGTGTGCGAGGGAATAAAAAATAGCAACTGACTTGTTCTCGCGGGGGTGAGGCACGCAGTTGTGAGCGGTGCAGCGGAGCGCGTTCTTTTGTTTGTTTCTTACAGAGCACAGAGTTGAAATGGAGTAATTAAACAACACTATTTATGCACTTTAAGTTCTATTATTTACTTCACTTAGATTTATTTTTGAGGAGCTAGATTTAATATATTTTGAATAAAGATTTACACACGTCTGTTCTGGGCGACGAACGACAATAAACAAAACGGCAAGGAAACATTTTGGCATCAAAAATTGTTGGACTTCTGAAGGAGTTATTATCGTGGCGCTACCGGATAAAAGTCGTAAGAAGATAATTTCATCTATCGAGCTACAATCTCTTTGTGATAAGTTTCCACTAGTTTCCGGTACACAGGACCAGAAGACAAGATCTCGGCGCGCTAAAGTTACAACAAAGTAATTGTTTTCAATGTTTTTCACAAATCTCGCAACCATTTATTACGTCACTCGTGTCTATGTATTTGTGACCGTTCTATTCACTTCAAGCTACCGTTTAATATTTTTTTTTTCTTTTTTCTTGTTTGTCGGTAGTGAAATAACTGCATAATATCGTTTTAATATTTATGACACAACAAACATATTCCCAACATTGACGTTTGACTAATGACATAGACACGGTTGACATTAAATATGAAATGGTGCGTTCGGATATCCTGTCCAACAATTTTTTTTTTTTTTATGTATGCTGCCTGAGGTGTCTTTTTCACTTTAAGTTATTTTTCTTCTTCTTCTTATTATTTTTTTTATGGTTTTGTGTATAACTTTTTTTTTATTATTCTTTGTTTTTGTGATAATGTTAATGCCATGGTTGAGACATTTTATACTTCCTTGTCAGTAATTATAGATAAGTTCGTACCAAAACGTACGTTGCGCAAAGCCAGATATCCCGTATGGTTCAAACGCAACTTAACTAAGTTATTAGCGGAAAAAGACCGAATTCGTGCAAATTTTCATAAATACGGAAATCCTAGAGATGAACTAGAGTTTAAATTGCTCCGGAAGCGCTGTCATAAGCTTTATAATAAGTGTTACAGTGAATACCAAGACAACGCCCAAGCGAATATTTCTAAGAACCCTAATGCTTTTTGGAGTTTCTTTAAAAACAAGAAAGGTCATGAATCGTCGTATCCCGCATCAATGACTTTGAATAACATGACAGCTAACTCCGGTCCCACAATTGCAAACCTGTTTGCCGATTATTTCTCTTCAGTTTTTACTCATAATAGTTCTAAACCAGTCAGGATTCAAAACCCCAACGTTTCACACATTGGAAAAATAAAGTTCCACGAAGATGCGGTGTTGAAGCAAATCAAATTATTAGATACTCAGAAAGGTGCAGGTCCTGATGGTCTTGTGCCTTTTTTTGTCAAACGATGTGGTTCAGCTATCGCCTCGCCGTTAATGTTGATCTATAATCGATCTCTTAGTGAAGGAATTTTTCCCGAAAAGTGGAAAAAAGCACGAATTGTTCCAATATATAAGCAAGGTGATCGCATGGATGTTAAAAACTATCGTCCGATATCAATTCTTTCCTGTTTTTCTAAATTATTTGAAAAACTGTTACATCCGTTAATATCTTCCCATCTGGACCGTTTTCTCACTAGCACCCAGCATGGTTTCAGGAAAGATTTTTCCGTACAAACAAATTCATCCGATTTTGTGACAGAACTGTCACGTGCAATTGATGTTGGGCAAGAAATCGATGCCATCTATACAGACTTCAGTAGCGCATTTGATAAAGTCGATCATGTCTTACTGACTAACAAGTTAAGTCACTACGGAATAGAGGGCTCTTTATTGAAATGGTTCGAATCCTATCTAAGCATGCGGCCTCAGTGCGTTGCTATCAATGGTTTCGAATCGACCACATATTATGCTAGATCTGGAGTGCCACAAGGGTCTCATTTGGGGCCACTGTTGTTTCTGGTATTTATAAATGATATTTCGTCTGAGATTAGAAGTTGTAGAAATTCGTTATTCGCTGACGATCTAAAAATTTATAAAATTATCAATAACAAAGGAGATGCTAAATTGGTTCAAGAAGAACAGAATATCTACATGGTGTAATACCAATAACATGACTCTTAATGTTAACAAATGTTTTTTATCAAATACACTAGAAAAAAAAAACCACTTGTCTCTAGTTACTCAATTAACAACATGTTATTGCAAGAAGTAACAGAAATTAGAGATTTAGGAGTCATTATTGACATAAAACTATCTTTTAAGTCTCACGTAAATAAAATTGTAACCAAAGCGGCATGTATTTCAGGGTTCATTAGGCGTAACACCAAGGGATTCTCTCAAACCACAAAAATAATTTTGTTTAATGCCCTAGTACGCAGTCACCTAGAATATGCTAGTACTATTTGGAATCCCGCTTATAATGTTTACTCTCAGCGTGTTGAGAGTATACAACGTACTTTTACAAGAAGCCTAGCTTTTTCTGCCAGCGGCATCTCACCCAGGCAGCCATACAACCAGCGACTGGCTTGGTTTAAGATGATGTGCCTACGGGATAGGCGGATACTTCTCGATTTGTGTTTTTTACACAAAATTCTACACAACGAAGTTCAATGCAGCAGCTTGCTCGAACGCATATCTCTGTCCGTTCCACGTAAATATCCGAGACATAAAGTCCGTAATATTTTTTATATTCCGCAATCAAAAACACATATGGGAAATCAGGCACCCGTCATTAGGTTATGTTTAAATTACAACAATGTTGCGAGACATATACCTGGCATTGACATTTTTAATTATTCCTTTTATACTTTTAAGAAAAAACTCACCCTTCATTTCATATAAATTTTGTAGTCAAAATCCAATATTATAACTTCTTTATTACAAACATTTCTACTTTTTTTTCTGTATTTTGTAATTTTATTTGTTATTAGTTATATTTCGATTTGTCATATTTTTGTTTTCTTGTTTGTTTGATAATACTTTTGTATATTGCTGTATTTTTTATTTCCCCTTATTTCACTAGCTGAGCTTTTGTGTAAGTTATGTACGCTAGTTATTGATATATATATTAAGGACTTTATTGTATTTAACTTTTTCAAATTTGATATTAGTGTAAAAATATATATATATATATTGTTAGTGTGCTTAAATAAATAAATAAATAAATAAATAGATAAGTTAAGGCCAGTTAACGTGGGAGATTATTTATTTCAATAGTTTTTTTTTAAGCCATTTTTTTTTATTATTGTTACTTTTATTGTTATTAATATTATTTTTTTGTTTAATTTAAATATATTTATTTATCATTTTAGTATATTTTTATGTCCGTTTTAAGTAGTGCTTGTATAGATGAGGATTTTTTCTCATGCTCCTCTGACGATTATCATAGTGTTTCCAGCAATAATCAGTCTTTTGAGAGTGACTTGCCTACTCTTGATACACAACTTAAATCTATTGTTGCAGATAATCCACACTCCCTCAACTTTGTACACATTAACGCACAAAGCATTCCGGCACATTTTACTGATTTTCTCGCATCATTTAGCAACGTGCAGGTTGACGGTATCCTTGTTTCCGAGTCGTGGTTAAAACCTTCGCTCCCTTTGACTTCCTACATATTACCCGAGTTTACATTAATTCGAAACGATAGAACATCACACAGAGGCGGAGGAGTTTGCATATACCTTCGTAATACTATACCCTATCAAATAATTGACCAATCTTCTAACCTTCCTCCTTACATTCTCGAATACCTCTTCATAGAAATTTCCTCTCATCATTCCAAAGTCCTCCTAGGGGTCGTTTACTGTCCTTGTCTCAATATTAATTATTTTAATACTTTTGATGTACTTCTAGAAAAATTATTATTCTCTCCTTCCTATGAACATGTGATCATAATGGGCGACCTTAACACGTGTCTCATTAAAAATGATCACAGAGCAACAAAACTAAAGTCTGTTGTTTCATCTTTCAATCTCTCTATACTTCCTCTCTCTGAAACTCACTTCTCTCCTAATTGCACTCCTTCGCTCCTTGATCTTATTTTTGTTTCTAATCCTAATAACGTTTCTGCCCATGGTCAGCTTACAGCTCCTTTCTCTTTCCATGATTTACTTTTTACCAGCTATAAAATCACCTTTTCCAAACGTAAGAGTAAGACAATTTTGCGACGCAACCTAAAAAACATTAACGTTGATAATTTACGTAGTGATACTTGTGCTATTGACTGTTCTCACTTCTATAATTTGACAAATGTTGACGATAAGGTGGCCTGTTTCAATGAACTGTTAACGAACCTGTACGACAAACATGCTCCAATTAGGCCAATTAGGGTTAAACATCTTCCTGCACCTTGGCTCACAGATGTCAACATTATAGCATATAAAAGGTTGCGAAATCTTTGTAATAGGATGTGTAGAGATGCTAAGCGCCGTTATATCTACTCATCAATTGATAATTTGTCATTTACACAGATGTGGAGATTTCTAAAATCTGTAGGTGTGGGTAATACTTCCAATGCTTCTCAACAAACGTTTAGTTTAAATACTCTTAATAAACATTTTTCTACTCCTCCTTTAACAATCTCAGTATCCTCTAAGGCTGAAACATTGTTAAAGATGGTGAATGCCGCCACACCTGATTGTATTCCATTTAATTTCCTGTCTGTCACGGAGAGCGAAGTTAAGAAAAGTGTCCTATCCATGACTTCCAAAGCTGTTGGAAATGACAACATTAGTCGGGATATGTTAATCCCTATCCTTGATTATCTCAGTCCTATTATTACTCACATTTTAAATTTTTCTCTAGAATCCAAGACCTTTCCAACAGTTTGGAAGTTAGCTCATGTAATTCCTTTACCCAAGGTATCTAATCCCTCTTCCCTTTCACAATTCCGTCCTATATCAATTTTGCCTTTCCTATCAAAAATCCTCGAAGACGTTGTACACAAGCAACTGTCCTCATTCCTTGAATATAACCACCTCCTTAGCCCTTTTCAATCTGGTTTTCGTCCCGCTCACAGTACTACTACTGCACTACTCAAGGTGACTGAAGACATTCGCTACGCAATGGATAAAAAAGAATTTACAATTCTTATTTTACTCGATTTTAGCAATGCGTTTAATTCAGTGGACTTTGATGTTTTGCTTGGTATCCTTCGCTCACTTAACATTGCTCTTCCTGTGATTGACTGGTTCCAGTCCTATCTTCAGGGTCGTCGACAGATGGTCAGGTCTGATGAGGCTTCCTCGGATTGGGCTGATCACTAAAGTAATCACTTCTCACTACCATCTTTATGCAGACGATTTGCAACTTTATAGACATGCTTCCTTATCTGACCTGTGCTCTACCGTAGATGCAGTCAACTGTGACTTATACAACATCATGAATTGGGCCAAATCTTTCGGACTACTTGTTAACCCAGTTAAATCAAAGGCTATGATTATAGGTAACAATCAGATACGTAGCAAAATTGATTGGAGTAATCTTCCATGCATAGTTTATGATGGAACAGAAATTGCATACAGCGACCAAGCTACGAATCTTGGGTTAATCATAGACTGCAATTTATCGTGGAAAGCTCAGGTCAACGATATTAGTAAACGTCTGCATTTTTCACTACATTCTTTAAAACGTTTACAGAACTTTCTTCCTCTTCAAACC
>JBBEEQ010000037.1:0-30000 GCA_037950945.1 Hypolimnas misippus
GGTGTAGTAAAAGACAGTTTGTGATTTACCTAAGTTACAATTACCTAATGTTAACTGCTTATCACCATTTACAAACTATTGCTTTTCCCGATGCAGAGCTGTTAATTATTGAGGAGTTCTCCTGGTATCGCATCATCAGCTCCACTTCACCGTATGCATTGTGTCAGAACCGGGCGCAAGTATTCTGTACACGTTGGATAACCTTTTTTAGTTCGTGCATCCATCTGCATAATTAAATTCGGACAGAACTAAAGCCTCACAGAGTCTAACACGGACTTTAATCGAAATAGAATTTCTAATCTTATAAAGAATCTTTAACCTATAAAAGCATTTTTTGCAATATTGTTTACATGTTCCTCGTCAAACAGAACACCTGATTGCGCGCTTCAGATACTCTTTGCCTTATACTTATCAATTGGACTTGATATTCGGTTACGAGAACTATATATTTGGTCTTATTTGAGTTAATTGTTAGCGAGTTTGAATCTGACCAACGAGCTATACGATCCAAATCCTGCTTAAGTTTTTCCAAAGCTACTTGTACCTCACTTGATTTAAATAAAATATGTAACTGTAGGTCATCTGCGTATAGATGGTAATTGCAATAATTTATTTTATCCACAATATCGGCTGTATAAATTATACATAAATTGGGCCTAAAATTGATTCTTGAGGAACTCCTCTATTAATCTGATTGAAATCAGATTTAGCTATATTACAATCATCTATTTTTATCTCGACAGATTGGGTACTATTACGCATATAGCTAGAAAACCATTGTACGGTTCTATCGTCAAAGCCGTAGTATGATAGCTTGGAGATTAATAATGGGACGTTTATAGTGTCAAACCTACGAAAGTAGTCAAGAAGCACCAGAATGGTGCCGAGCAGATAGGATATCATCTACAACGTTTGCCAGTGCGGTCGTAGTTCCTCTCCCCTTTTTTTAATCCAGATTGTGTGATTTGGCAAAATATCATTTAATTCCAAATAATCCCCGGGTTGAGTACAGAGTGTTTATTATTTTTATCTAGTAAATCAGAAATCAGAAGCAGGACTCTTAAATCCGATGTTAAAATCTTCGGTAAATACGTTCTGGAACATAGTTTCAGTCACCTGGAGGTCTTGAGGAATCGAATCATTGTACATTTTTCTCAATTTTCGTTGACCCAAATCGCATGACAAATAAATTCTTCGAGATTTCGTTCTGTTATAATGACTTTCACTTGCAGGTAATTTTCGTATGAACTGACGTAGACTTTCCTTTTTAGCAGCAGATTTTGCTGACTTTCGGTCGCTACCGCGATTTTCTTTGGGAATATTTCCTTCAAACACCGTTTTAGCTATATGACGCAGGCGGTCTTTTTTCAAAGAGAAAATTTTCATAAACATAGCATTACAAACAGGTCTGTTTTTATTACCCTTGTCTTTGAGAAAATACGTAGTACTAATGAGGCGAGTCCTGCGTTTTGAAAGTTTTTATCACAGTACCTTAAACAATCAAATACAAAATGTTGAGAACATAGAAATAAAACATACTTGACTTGGCGGGGCCACTACCGTGTTCCCTGATCAAAATTAGAATAGGTACCTAAGTACCTATTCTAATCAATTAATAATAATAACGCCAAAAATAAAAAAAATAATAAGGTCCTTGATTAATATCTGCTACAACAGGATTACCTTCATCTTCCATAATCGCAACAGTATTTTACTCACGAACAATAGAGATATGAAATCAAATCGTTTAAAATAATCCGTTACACTTTAAAAACGACAAACTATTAAACAGTTAAACACACCGTTGTATTTGACACTGACGCTAGTTGAACCTGACTGATTGATGACAGCTAGACGCTATCATCTGTCAGATTCAAAATTAAGGCCTACTTACACATTTACAACGATATTTTCTACAATTGTTTATGTTTTTTTAAATATCTAGGATGTATCGTTTTATGACTGAATCAAAGGAGTCAGCTATGTAAAATGTTAGACATTTATCGATTTTAGTTCCGATCGCCATCATTGTTTTGACCATAATTGTTGTAATTATCGGTTTATGTTCAGGTCCAGTTATTTCGCAAACAGATTTGGAGTGGATTTATGACTTTTTGACCTCGTTTAATTAATGATAGAACAAGATATGTATGAGAAGAACCAATTGGCATCAAAAAAAAGAAAAAGAATAAAATGTGAATTATCGGTTCTTGTTCCGACGCTCCTCAATTTGTAAAATTCACATTCATAAAATTTAAATTCTAAGATTAATATATTTTCCGCTTGATCAATTTACAACTAGATACATTTACGCGTTCCTGAGAAAAAGGTTCAAAGACAGACGTATAGACTGACAGACATAAAAACTGAAATTTACAGTTTTCGGATTTTTTCCTTTATTTATACTAACGGACCTTGCTCCTGGCCAAATGTCATAATGCTAGGTCAATGGGAAGTACCCTATAGGTTTTGATTCCCTCACGAAAACGTTAAAATATGTGACATAAGTGACCGTATCTTTTGATTGTGTTAACTTAGAAGTTTGATTTTTTCACAGATCTTAGTAAATACAGCTCTGAGTACTTGACATTGATAAAAAATTGTTACTTTCACGCGTTTCTGAGAAATAGGTTGAAAGACAGACGAACACACATACAGAAATTTACAGTTTTCAGATTTTTTCCTATATTTGTACCATAAGATCTTACTTCTTGCCAAATTTCATCGTGCTAGGTCAATGGGAACTACCCTATAGATTTTGATTACCTTGCGAAAACGCTAAAATAGTCAAAATATACGACATATTTTCCATTATCTTTTGATTGCGTTGACTTAGAACTTAAATTTTTTCACAGCCGCGAGTCATTGTAGACTTGAGTATATGATATTAATTTCTACATGATACGTGAAATTGTAATTTTGTCGATTAGAGTATTAATGCAACTATTCACCGCTAGATGGCATTAGATATAATTTAAATCGCGCCAATGCTTAGTTAATTCTTGTTAAAATTATTAACGACCACGTTTGCAAGTCCTCAAATGTTTTTTCTTCCATGGTTTTATACCTAAAAAATTTTTGATCGTCTAGTACCGTGACAGGTATGAAGACGCTGCAGACTATACTGATATAGCATTCATAAATTAAATAGGTTAGTATATACGATGATGTATGTATTAGGCGATAATTACATTTGAAAGAAGTAAGAGAGAAAAAAAAAAATGTTTATTGACTAACACACAGACTACACACATAATAAAACCGTTTAAAAATGATCCAAACAAAATAAAGCAAATACAAAAAAGTTTACATTTAACGATATTTAAAAATAAATAGATATTAATAAATAAGGAAAATCTAATAAGCAAATTATACCAATTGAGTTAAACATAGGGAACAAAATTGTAAATTCAGAATTAGAAGTTGCAAATATATTTCAAAAATATTTTGATGAAATACCTTCAGATATAACATCTCAGTTAGAATCATCTTCATCAGCTGCAACTCAAATACTTGTAAATCATGTATCCAAATGTAATATTGAATTCTCTTTCAAGCAAGATACTCCAATATAAATACGTTTAAAACTCTTAATATAAAAAAAAAAAACAAATGATCTTTGGGGTATTTCGGTAAAATTAATTAATAGTATCATCCATGACATTGCTCCACATATAGCGTTCATTTTTAATAAATGTCTTGATACAGGTTCATTTCCAGATCTATTAAAATGTAGCAAAGTATTACCACTTTTTAAAAATGGAAACAAAGATGAGCCTAGCAATTATAGGCCCATTTCTATACTACCTTCCTTAAGTAAAATTTTTGAAAAAATTATTTTTAATCAAATCCTTATTCATTGTAATGTAAATGGTATTTTTCATAGGGAACAATACGGTTTTACCAAAGGTCGTTCTACAACTGATGCAGGCATGGCGCTACTTAAACACATATATGACGCTTGGGAGAAATCACAGAATGCTATTGGTGTATTTTGTGATTTATCTAAAGCATTTGACTGTGTGGAACATGAAACGCTATTATGTAAGCTAGAATATTACGGAGTTAAAGGGAAGGCTCTTGATCTTATTGCTTCGTACCTGTCTCAGAGAGTTCAACATGTTTCTATAAATGGAATTAAGTCATCTGGATCTGTCTTAAAAATGGGTGTTCCACAGGGATCAATTTTAGGTCCTTTATTATTTTTAATATACATCAACGATCTTCCATTCTATGTTAGAGGTGTTTGTGATATTATATTGTTTGCTGACGATACTTCACTTATTTTCAAAGTTGACAGAAATAGAACTAATTATGAATATGTAAACAATGCATTATCACTGATACATGGTTCGTTTACAATTAATAATCTAGTTTTAAATGCCAAAAAAACGAAATACTACTTTACCTACTAATACTTTACCTAACGTTAAACAACCTAATTCTAATTTGATATTGAATAATGAGATCCTTGATGTAAGTGACACAACAGTATTCCTGGGAATAACCTTGGATACGAAGCTTCAGTGGAATTCCCATTTGTCATCTCTCACGGGAAGACTCAGCTCCGCAGCATACGCGGTTAGGAAAGTTCATCAACTAACCGACGTTGATACAGCTCGATTAGTATATTTCGGTTATTTTCATAGTATCATCTCCTATGGTTTGATGCTATGGGGTAGCGCTTCAGATGTTAATACAGTTTTTATTTTGCAAAAAAGAGCTATTCGTAGTATTTATAATTTAGGAGCTCGGGAATCCCTTCGAGATGTTTTTAGTAAAGTAGGTATACTAACGGTTGCGTCACAGTATATTTATAACAATATTATACATATCCATACCAATATTGATTGTTTTGAGAGAAATAGTGACTCGCATTGTATTAACACAAGAAGAAAGGATAAACTCATAACACCAAGCTTTCGACTTCGCAAAGTAAATGTTTCTGGGGCAAGGTGTCCGTTTTTATAACAAAATACCAAAGAAATTTTTGCAGTTGTCAATCAATAAGTTTAAATTGTATATTAAAAATTCTTTAATAGCTAAAGCATATTATTCTGTACAAGATTATATAGATGATAATAATGCATGGATTTAGTATAAATGAATTTCATACAGGATGTTTAATATAAACATTTGTAATTTTTAAAATGTATATACTTAATAACACAATTTTAAAAGAGTACCTATCGAGTTTCTTGCCGGTTCTTCTCGGTAGAATCTACAGTCCGAACCGGTGGTAGCTTTTCCTTAATTTAAGTACTTTTTGTTTATTTTGACGATTCAAAAGTGCTTTTAAAAGCCTACTTGAATAAAGTATTTTTTGATTTTGATTTTGATTTAGATTTAATTAGCCTTTTGTGGTGTCAAAACGAGACCCTTTAGACCATGAGGTTCTATGAACCGCTGCTGATTTTCAGCTGTCCCCCTTGTGGCCACGCAATGACAGTGTACATTTATTCAAATCTGAAATCAAAATTTATAAGTGTAATTCTCGCCTAACATCATCATATGTTAATGTTAATATTCACCGCTAGATGGCGCGAGTAGTACTTTAAATCTTGCTAACTTTTATTTTCAGATGACTGGCGGCAGGACCTGGCCGCTCATCAACACTCTCTGCTTCTTCACGGCTATATTCTCAGAGTTTCTAGACAACGCCACCACTGTGCTACTGATAACGCCGGTTACGATACGGTGAGAACATTGTCTTATGTTGTTATAATAAAAGACGTGTTTGTTCGATCAAGGCTTTAATCTGACTGTTCATCATGGAATTTGATTTATTTATAATATAATATGTGTTCGGAGGCGCATACTAACACACTACGCCTCCCACGGCAATTAAAGAAAAAGTTTTACAGTTAATAATTTTTTAACAATTTTTATCCAGTCCAAAAATATATTTTACATTATATGTATGTATATGTCTAAAAATCACACCATAAAACAAAATTTTGCAATTCATTTAAAAAAAAAGTTTCTATTTAACATTATCGTATGTCGATTTACAAAAGTTTAACACCTTTTTGTTTAAAGAAATTACATTAAAAATCTTGACCACATTTTGACAATTATTATAATTTAATGTTCTTATCAATCAAATACAAAGATTACAATAATGACAAAAAAAATTTAAAACGAAACAAAAATTATAAAGGCTTTAAACTCTAGATCAAGACCAAGATCAAAATCAAAGTATTTTTATTCAAAATAGGAATTTACATTCTCTTTTTGAACGTCAAGAAAATGAATCCATCACGGTTTTGGAAAAGTATAACCCCAGGCCCGAGAAGAAACCGCGAAAGAAACTCAGTGGGACTTTTTTTTGTTAATTTTTTTATCAACGTCGAGATTGGTTACAAAACGTAAAATCTATTGCGACAGCCTGGAAGCGATCGCATTATTCCCAAGATGTGTCATCATCTATGAAATCTTTAATATTATAATAACCTCTAACACACAAACGTTTCTTTACAATATTTGAGAACTTTGCTATAGAAGCATTTTGAACGTTTACTGGGATCCTGTTGTAAAATTTTATACATCTCCCAACAAAAGAATTACTTACTTGACGTAGTAGAGTATCAGGTACGATGAGTTTGTTCTTGTTCCTTGTATTGATATGATGGATATCACATTTTTTTAATGCGTCAATGTTTCTATGTACGTACGTACATTACATTTTCAAGAATGAATTGAGAAGTTGCAGTCAATACGTTAATTCCTTTAAGTTTTTCTCTTAAAGATTCTTTATGGCCAAGGTTATAAATTGCACGAACAGCTCTTTACTGCAGAACAAATATTGTATTAATATCGGCGGCATGACCCCATAGTAGTATGCCATATGGTAATAGCTGAAGTGAACTTAGCGTGCCGTTTCAACATCTGTTAATTTTATAATCTTTTTAATAGCAAACACTGCAGAGCTAAGTCTATTCGCTAACTTTTCAACACGGGAGCCCCATTGTTGGTGTTTGGAATTTACAGTGATACCAAGAAATACTGTAGATTCCACCGTTTCCAACGTTTCTCCGTTTATAGATACAGAGGCTTGTACATTTTTAACATTGGGCGTTGTAAATTTTATGCATTTAGTTTTATTACAATTTAACATTAAATTATTAACACTAAACCAGTGTGCAACATCAGAGAGAACATTGTTTAGTTCGTCATATGTCGATGAGTTACGTCTCATTTTAAATATTAGTGAAGTGTCATCAGCAAACAATACAATCTTATGTTTATTGTCTTTAAGATAGGGCAGATCATTTATGTAGATAAGGAAAAGAAATGGCCCAACAATAGAACTATGAGGGATTCCCATATTGCGTATAATAGAGGCCTCTCATGAGAAGAGGATAGAAGAGAAATTTTGAAGATAAATAAGTAGGGGCGTTAGGATCAGTAAGTTCAGAGTACAGAACGAACAAGAATCGAGTATTTCTACGGTCTCGTATTGAAAGACAGCGTAGCTGATACCTGTGGCAAGAAACATGGTGATATTTCCGCTGTCCAAAGGCGAAACGAAATACAATTATTTAGAAGACGTTCTGGCTCCTTCAAACGGTCCCCGTTCTAATTCGGATAACATTTCGGATATAAACACAATTCGGGTAATTCGGGTAGTTTTCTTGATGGACGGAGCATAAAGGTCGTTGTCGACGGAGTATGCTCGGAAACTAAGCCTTTAAACTTTGGAGTACCCCAAGGCTCAGTGTTTTTTTCATTCTGCATATTAACGACATGCTGCAAACCAGCAATATTCGTTGCGGATGACAGTACGGGTGATACCTTTTATACTGGCAGGGCTATTATACAGGGTCAGGGCGATTGGGCGACCAGTGTATACTAATGTTTTTACGTGTCCCCACAAATAAAAATCTAATGGTGTGATATCTGGCGATCTAGGAGGCCAAGCACGAGGCCCCGCCACGCCCTATCCATCGACCAGGATAAACTCTACTTAATAGATCTCTGACTTGACGAGCATGGTGCGCTGGAGCCCCGTCGTGTTGATAGTACATATCACGTAAATAAGCGAGAGGTATGTCCTCTTCCAACACTGGTAACGTTTCGGTGAGGAAATGTCTATACGTTTCACCGTTTAGTCTATCTAAAAACACAGGGCCCAATAATTTTAAATTCACTATTCCCGCCCACACATTCACATTAAAGCGGTGTTGAACACTATGCGGTTTTGGTTCATGCGGGTTTACATAACACTACAAATATTCGTTATGAGAATTAAACAAACCTAATCTGCTAAATGTAACCAGTTGCAAAATGCAACTCGTGCTGGTTTGCCAGGTTCGTTAAGCTCCTGGACACGATGAAAATGATAAGGATATTTCTCTTCATTGTGAATGACACTCCACGCATAGTATTGTGACACCATTAAAGTGCCTAGCTGCCTCACCGGTGCTCGCTGCTGGATTGGCTTCGAAAAACTCTAGTATTTTAATTTTTTTTATTTTATTTATTTGGGACAACCAACATTTGTGCATATGTGAAAATATATCTTATACAATTTAATAAACTTAATCTATGTACAAATTACACCGTTATCCACTACTTACTATAAAAATAGAAATAAAAGAGATTTCTTCGTGCTTACGTACTGTGTGCCTCGGAAGACGACCACTATCTCTTAAGCTAGAATGGAATTGCCCGTAATCTTGTAATCGTTGTGTGGCAGCTAACATCGTTATATGGCTTGGTGTAGGTACGTTAGGAAATTGTATGGCGTATTGGCGACAGGCTTCCGATACATTGTCATTACACCTAGCAAGCATTCTCACCATTTCCGTATACTCAACATTCGAATATTGGTACGCCATCATGCAATATTATTATTGGCACTACTGATAATACAGCTATATGTTGCGCGGGCGCATTAAAGCGAACGACTGACGATGGATTCTAAGTAGGTCAAGTTCAAGCGTCGCGACCTCGCTGGCTACCCTCCGCCCGAATCCTGCCTCTGCATTTTGCAACGGACTGCTTACTTATCTAGTGCTTTCTTTTTCTACTATGTAGAGTAAATAAAACTAGAGGTATCGATTTTAATATTTATAATTTTGTATGAAAGTAATATTTAATGGTATAATAAAAGTCATAGAACAAAAGTTGTTGTTTATTATATTAGTAACATCGTCCTGCGAGGTTTTTAACGTTTTAGAAATGACCCTGTTTATAATCTCTAGGGCTATTATATATAATTATAAGAAAGCCCCCTTCAATAAACTTTGGTGTTAAATAAATTACACTAATATCATAAATTATTACTAATATCACACAATACATCATAAAAAAATAGGCCAAAACATACCTAATTATATCAGAAAGTGCACAAAATTATATGAAAGTAAAAAATTACCTAAGAAAAAAAAAAACATTTACGTAAACAGAGAAAACAAACAAAAATGTGTAATAAAAACCAAAAGGAGATTAATTCAGTACACATAGAAACAATATTGTTCCTACACTGATTTTCAGTGGTCTCTTAATATTAGTGCAGTACTGACAGCGGTAACAATCTATACAAAAAAAAAAAAAACAAAGAAAAATACAAAAATAATAATAACTCAATAAATTAAAACAACACAGCACAACCAATAACAAAATGTAAAAATGCATAAATATAGTTACTAAGTTAATTTGTTATCACGCTCCGATAGACATGATTTACGCGGAGTGTGTCGAGACACGCGGGAGCAGGTCGCAAACTAGTCATTGCGGGCAGCAGTGTCCGAAAGGACTGTCCGTTTGCAACATGTTGATTGCTCGCCCAAACACAATTAATTAAAAATAATACCTAGTATTGTATATTTTAAGTTAAGTGAAACAAAACAAAAAAAAGTAAGAAATATTTCAATAATATTATTAGCTAAATTGGAATACAATATGAGTAATGTATAATTAAAATCTAAAAGGATCAAAACTTCTTACAATTTTGAACCAATTTATTATTAAATGAAGCTATTATAAAAATTTAAATATAAATCAAATTACAAATAATGACAAAGAAGTTTTACAATTAAGAACCATATTAGAGTAGTAACAAACACATTTTTCTTTTTTTGTCATAATAAAGGCTTAACAAGCAGTTGAGTGAGACAGGCGTTTAAGATGACATAGTATGGATGACAATACGATGTTGTAAGGAAGCCAAGGTCATGCGATCACCAAGCGCTGACCTGAACGATGCCTTGTGCCATCAGGCCACAATAGATTAAGTTAGTGCCATTATAAGTACTTATAATTATTAATGTGATTATTATAAAACTTATTATATCCAAGTCATAAACATACATATACAGTGTGTATGAAAAATTGTGTCAACCCCCTTAACTGCGTTATCAGTATCGAAAATGTAACACAATCAAACAACTTACATTTACAAACTCTTCAATCAAAATAATAAAATTAAATATTAAATGATTATTATATGTAGAGTAACAAAATGTTTGTACGCACTGGTATAACACGATGAGACTCCATGGCGCCATCACACCTGCTGCGCTACTAGTGACGAACTCGAACGTACATTCACATTATTTTGATTGTTTAATCACTTTAACGATTCACTGATACCGCTTTTTTTCAAATATCGATACGTTTCACTATGTTACAAATCAATTTAAAATAATAATACTTAGTTAATAATAACATCTACTTGACGGCCATGAATGTGTTGCTCAATATGCCCGCCTTGTACTTCTATGCATTTACGGCATCGGGAAATAAAGTTAGCACGTACATTTTGTAAGACAGATGTATTTGATTTTATTTCTTCGAAAGCTGTGATGATTCGTGAACGCATTTCAGCCTCAGTATCGCACTTCTTTTTGAATACGGACCGCTTTATAGTACCCCATAAAAAAATCCAATGGCGTTAGGTCCGGTGACCGCGCAGGCCAATTAATTGGTCCACTGCGACCAATCCAACGTTCACCGAATTCCGTATTCAAATAGTTTCTCACGGCGCGGGAAAACTGTGGTGGCGCACCATCATGTTGAAACCACATACGGCGTAAAAGATCTAAGTTTAAATTATCAAATCAAAATTATCAAGCTCCTGGCTTAGTTGTTCTCGCAGGAAGGAAAGATAACTGTCACCACTCATAGACTGGGGTAAAAAAAGAGGGCCAATTATTTTGTCACCGATAATACCGGCCCAAACATTAATTTTCCATCGATGTTGGAAATGGCTAGGTTTAGTAACATGTGGGTTGGTGAGTGACCATACATGTTCGTTGTGCGTGTTAAATACGCCTGTTCTAGCAAAAGTACACTCGTCACTAAAAAGTATACGGCTCGAGAATTCACTGTCTTCATCGTTTTCGTTTAAAATCCATCTGCAGAATGCCATTCTAGGCTCGAAGTCGGTAGGAATTAATAACTGTACTCGACGATAATGGTACGGGTGCTGGCCATTTTCCTTTAAAACTTTCCATACACGCGTATGGTTGACACCGAGTTGATGTCCCACCGAGCGCGTGCTTTGCGTAGGATCCTGTCGAAAAACATCTAATATGTGTTCTTTTAGATCCTCATTATTAACCCTCGGCCTTCCCGCATTAGCACGTTGTTGTTCACGGCCATCGACATTTCCGAAATTGTACATGCGTATATGAAGACGCTGAAATGCCTTAAGTGACGGTAATGGTATGTTTCTTGGAGAAGCAAACAGTTCGTCATAAAGTCTACGCGATTCCGCATAATGACAATCACATTTCCCTTGACACATTAACATATTGAAATATTCCTGGTTGGAGTACATTTTATAAAACAACACAATTTTATAAAACCGTAACCAAAAAGTAATCCACTCGGAAGAAATTTTCACGGGGAACTAACTAATATTTTTTTTTTATTAAAAGGGTGGCATAGGCTCGAATAAAAAATATCGATAAATGAAATTATCGATATTTAAATAATCATAACAATAAATAAATATTTAATATTCATATTATTTCGATACTTATTTTAATATATCAAACATTAATATTATTTTTGATTGTAAAACACCATTTTTAACAGAAGTAGATTAACGATTTATCCTAATAATACAACATAGTTAATTTACCTGAAGAAGTTCCAAATTATAATATTGATTAATAATATTTATTATTCATAAAAGTTATTTTAAATGAAATTATTTTAATGTGAAAAGCATAATTATTTATAGCAATATTGAAAATATCGATAGAATATTTATCGTTATACCTAATTTTTAAACTTGCAAATCTCTATTCGAAAAACTAACAAAACACGCGTCGCGCCACGCCGGCGCCCCGGCGCCTGCAATGAATGGCCGCGCGTGCGCCGGCGCGACTATACGGCGCCTTAACCGTTTAATAACGCGTACTTTTTTGCATATAAAAATTTATAGGTAATATTTAATATGACAAAACTAAGCAAATAATAAACTAAGTAAATAAATAAAACTAACATAGCATATTGAATTTTATGAACTATTACTGAAATTACTCATATTACAACCATTTAAAAGAATATCCTTCAGTTATTTACAAAATAAAAAATAAAAATGTTCTAAAACAATATGCATCATAGTATTGAGGAATAACAAGAATAAAACATAAAAACAAATAAAAGTAAATAGTATGTATCATAGTATTCGGGAACACTTTTAGCAGATTTTTTAAAAGTAGTGTTTAAAGTAAATTTTAAGTCAGTATTTACGTAACGTAACGTAACGTTTTTTCAAATAATGTCGATTTAAAACTTATTTAGCCTATGCACTGTAACTGACCTCTGCTTGATATTTTTTAAGTTATACTATTTTTAATAATAAGCTTATACTTATATGTATACATGCCTTTAAGGGAGGACACAGTTTTTAGAACACGCTGTATAGTATTTGCTTACATTACTATTGTATATTATATAAATAGATGCTTTAAAAATATAAAAAGTAACGTGAATTCGGTAAACGCTTATAACAATATATTAATGATAATTAGGAGATTTAACAAGTGCAATGATATAGTATCTTAAACATAATAATGATTTAATTATATCTAATTCAAGAATGTTTTTGTTTATCTAGTAAAAAAAAAATTGTACTTATCTTTGAAATTTTTAATCGTTTTCAGGTTATGAATAGAGAAGGTAGATCATTCCAGCGCTTGGTGGCAAAGAACCTGAAAATTCCTCGAAATCCTGCGGTTTGTATTAGCATCTTAAGTTTGAACAATGATGCTCTTGTAATATGCTCTGCTGTTATTTTTTAACCACTGTAATTTATGAGAGAGGTAAGGTGGGGCCTGATATTTTATAATACCTAAAAGCAAGGTAGAGAAATGTAGTTGCATACGATAATTCATCTTTAAAAAACTTTTTGAAAAAAAAGAAACAAACGGACTTCGAAACCGTAACAAGTAAATTAAAGTTAAAAATTAATATTTACCAATACATTTTGAAGTCCTTATTTTACAATTTTAAGTGACGAATATAGTAAGGTGTAGTAAAAGACAGTTTGTGATTTACCTAAGTTACAATTACCTAATGTTAACTGCTTATCACCATTTACAAACTATTGCTTTTCCCGATGCAGAGCTGTTAATTATTGAGGAGTTCTCCTGGTATCGCATCATCAGCTCCACTTCACCGTATGCATTGTGTCAGAACCGGGCGCAAGTATTCTGTACACGTTGGATAACCTTTTTTAGTTCGTGCATCCATCTGCATAATTAAATTCGGACAGAACTAAAGCCTCACAGAGTCTAACACGGACTTTAATCGAAATAGAATTTCTAATCTTATAAAGAATCTTTAACCTATAAAAGCATTTTTTGCAATATTGTTTACATGTTCCTCGTCAAACAGAACACCTGATTGCGCGCTTCAGATACTCTTTGCCTTATACTTATCAATTGGACTTGATATTCGGTTACGAGAACTATATATTTGGTCTTATTTGAGTTAATTGTTAGCGAGTTTGAATCTGACCAACGAGCTATACGATCCAAATCCTGCTTAAGTTTTTCCAAAGCTACTTGTACCTCACTTGATTTAAATAAAATATGTAACTGTAGGTCATCTGCGTATAGATGGTAATTGCAATAATTTATTTTATCCACAATATCGGCTGTATAAATTATACATAAATTGGGCCTAAAATTGATTCTTGAGGAACTCCTCTATTAATCTGATTGAAATCAGATTTAGCTATATTACAATCATCTATTTTTATCTCGACAGATTGGGTACTATTACGCATATAGCTAGAAAACCATTGTACGGTTCTATCGTCAAAGCCGTAGTATGATAGCTTGGAGATTAATAATGGGACGTTTATAGTGTCAAACCTACGAAAGTAGTCAAGAAGCACCAGAATGGTGCCGAGCAGATAGGATATCATCTACAACGTTTGCCAGTGCGGTCGTAGTTCCTCTCCCCTTTTTTTAATCCAGATTGTGTGATTTGGCAAAATATCATTTAATTCCAAATAATCCCCGGGTTGAGTACAGAGTGTTTATTATTTTTATCTAGTAAATCAGAAATCAGAAGCAGGACTCTTAAATCCGATGTTAAAATCTTCGGTAAATACGTTCTGGAACATAGTTTCAGTCACCTGGAGGTCTTGAGGAATCGAATCATTGTACATTTTTCTCAATTTTCGTTGACCCAAATCGCATGACAAATAAATTCTTCGAGATTTCGTTCTGTTATAATGACTTTCACTTGCAGGTAATTTTCGTATGAACTGACGTAGACTTTCCTTTTTAGCAGCAGATTTTGCTGACTTTCGGTCGCTACCGCGATTTTCTTTGGGAATATTTCCTTCAAACACCGTTTTAGCTATATGACGCAGGCGGTCTTTTTTCAAAGAGAAAATTTTCATAAACATAGCATTACAAACAGGTCTGTTTTTATTACCCTTGTCTTTGAGAAAATACGTAGTACTAATGAGGCGAGTCCTGCGTTTTGAAAGTTTTTATCACAGTACCTTAAACAATCAAATACAAAATGTTGAGAACATAGAAATAAAACATACTTGACTTGGCGGGGCCACTACCGTGTTCCCTGATCAAAATTAGAATAGGTACCTAAGTACCTATTCTAATCAATTAATAATAATAACGCCAAAAATAAAAAAAATAATAAGGTCCTTGATTAATATCTGCTACAACAGGATTACCTTCATCTTCCATAATCGCAACAGTATTTTACTCACGAACAATAGAGATATGAAATCAAATCGTTTAAAATAATCCGTTACACTTTAAAAACGACAAACTATTAAACAGTTAAACACACCGTTGTATTTGACACTGACGCTAGTTGAACCTGACTGATTGATGACAGCTAGACGCTATCATCTGTCAGATTCAAAATTAAGGCCTACTTACACATTTACAACGATATTTTCTACAATTGTTTATGTTTTTTTAAATATCTAGGATGTATCGTTTTATGACTGAATCAAAGGAGTCAGCTATGTAAAATGTTAGACATTTATCGATTTTAGTTCCGATCGCCATCATTGTTTTGACCATAATTGTTGTAATTATCGGTTTATGTTCAGGTCCAGTTATTTCGCAAACAGATTTGGAGTGGATTTATGACTTTTTGACCTCGTTTAATTAATGATAGAACAAGATATGTATGAGAAGAACCAATTGGCATCAAAAAAAAGAAAAAGAATAAAATGTGAATTATCGGTTCTTGTTCCGACGCTCCTCAATTTGTAAAATTCACATTCATAAAATTTAAATTCTAAGATTAATATATTTTCCGCTTGATCAATTTACAACTAGATACATTTACGCGTTCCTGAGAAAAAGGTTCAAAGACAGACGTATAGACTGACAGACATAAAAACTGAAATTTACAGTTTTCGGATTTTTTCCTTTATTTATACTAACGGACCTTGCTCCTGGCCAAATGTCATAATGCTAGGTCAATGGGAAGTACCCTATAGGTTTTGATTCCCTCACGAAAACGTTAAAATATGTGACATAAGTGACCGTATCTTTTGATTGTGTTAACTTAGAAGTTTGATTTTTTCACAGATCTTAGTAAATACAGCTCTGAGTACTTGACATTGATAAAAAATTGTTACTTTCACGCGTTTCTGAGAAATAGGTTGAAAGACAGACGAACACACATACAGAAATTTACAGTTTTCAGATTTTTTCCTATATTTGTACCATAAGATCTTACTTCTTGCCAAATTTCATCGTGCTAGGTCAATGGGAACTACCCTATAGATTTTGATTACCTTGCGAAAACGCTAAAATAGTCAAAATATACGACATATTTTCCATTATCTTTTGATTGCGTTGACTTAGAACTTAAATTTTTTCACAGCCGCGAGTCATTTCACTGTCACTTGAGTATATGATATTAATTTCTACATGATACGTGAAATTGTAATTTTGTCGATTAGAGTATTAATGCAACTATTCACCGCTAGATGGCATTAGATATAATTTAAATCGCGCCAATGCTTAGTTAATTCTTGTTAAAATTATTAACGACCACGTTTGCAAGTCCTCAAATGTTTTTTCTTCCATGGTTTTATACCTAAAAAATTTTTGATCG
Source organism: Hypolimnas misippus (assembly GCA_037950945.1). Taxonomy (NCBI): domain Eukaryota; kingdom Metazoa; phylum Arthropoda; class Insecta; order Lepidoptera; family Nymphalidae; genus Hypolimnas; species Hypolimnas misippus. Next base: position 16,576 of record JBBEEQ010000037.1, read on the forward strand.
TCTAGTACCGTGACAGGTATGAAGACGCTGCAGACTATACTGATATAGCATTCATAAATTAAATAGGTTAGTATATACGATGATGTATGTATTAGGCGATAATTACATTTGAAAGAAGTAAGAGAGAAAAAAAAAATGTTTATTGACTAACACACAGACTACACACATAATAAAACCGTTTAAAAATGATCCAAACAAAATAAAGCAAATACAAAAAAGTTTACATTTAACGATATTTAAAAATAAATAGATATTAATAAATAAGGAAAATCTAATAAGCAAATTATACCAATTGAGTTAAACATAGGGAACAAAATTGTAAATTCAGAATTAGAAGTTGCAAATATATTTCAAAAATATTTTGATGAAATACCTTCAGATATAACATCTCAGTTAGAATCATCTTCATCAGCTGCAACTCAAAAACTTGTAAATCATGTATCCAAATGTAATATTGAATTCTCTTTCAAGCAAGATACTCCAATATAAATACGTTTAAAACTCTTAATATAAAAAAAAAAAAAACAAATGATCTTTGGGGTATTTCGGTAAAATTAATTAATAGTATCATCCATGACATTGCTCCACATATAGCGTTCATTTTTAATAAATGTCTTGATACAGGTTCATTTCCAGATCTATTAAAATGTAGCAAAGTATTACCACTTTTTAAAAATGGAAACAAAGATGAGCCTAGCAATTATAGGCCCATTTCTATACTACCTTCCTTAAGTAAAATTTTTGAAAAAATTATTTTTAATCAAATCCTTATTCATTGTAATGTAAATGGTATTTTTCATAGGGAACAATACGGTTTTACCAAAGGTCGTTCTACAACTGATGCAGGCATGGCGCTACTTAAACACATATATGACGCTTGGGAGAAATCACAGAATGCTATTGGTGTATTTTGTGATTTATCTAAAGCATTTGACTGTGTGGAACATGAAACGCTATTATGTAAGCTAGAATATTACGGAGTTAAAGGGAAGGCTCTTGATCTTATTGCTTCGTACCTGTCTCAGAGAGTTCAACATGTTTCTATAAATGGAATTAAGTCATCTGGATCTGTCTTAAAAATGGGTGTTCCACAGGGATCAATTTTAGGTCCTTTATTATTTTTAATATACATCAACGATCTTCCATTCTATGTTAGAGGTGTTTGTGATATTATATTGTTTGCTGACGATACTTCACTTATTTTCAAAGTTGACAGAAATAGAACTAATTATGAATATGTAAACAATGCATTATCACTGATACATGGTTCGTTTACAATTAATAATCTAGTTTTAAATGCCAAAAAAACGAAATACTACTTTACCTACTAATACTTTACCTAACGTTAAACAACCTAATTCTAATTTGATATTGAATAATGAGATCCTTGATGTAAGTGACACAACAGTATTCCTGGGAATAACCTTGGATACGAAGCTTCAGTGGAATTCCCATTTGTCATCTCTCACGGGAAGACTCAGCTCCGCAGCATACGCGGTTAGGAAAGTTCATCAACTAACCGACGTTGATACAGCTCGATTAGTATATTTCGGTTATTTTCATAGTATCATCTCCTATGGTTTGATGCTATGGGGTAGCGCTTCAGATGTTAATACAGTTTTTATTTTGCAAAAAAGAGCTATTCGTAGTATTTATAATTTAGGAGCTCGGGAATCCCTTCGAGATGTTTTTAGTAAAGTAGGTATACTAACGGTTGCGTCACAGTATATTTATAACAATATTATACATATCCATACCAATATTGATTGTTTTGAGAGAAATAGTGACTCGCATTGTATTAACACAAGAAGAAAGGATAAACTCATAACACCAAGCTTTCGACTTCGCAAAGTAAATGTTTCTGGGGCAAGGTGTCCGTTTTTATAACAAAATACCAAAGAAATTTTTGCAGTTGTCAATCAATAAGTTTAAATTGTATATTAAAAATTCTTTAATAGCTAAAGCATATTATTCTGTACAAGATTATATAGATGATAATAATGCATGGATTTAGTATAAATGAATTTCATACAGGATGTTTAATATAAACATTTGTAATTTTTAAAATGTATATACTTAATAACACAATTTTAAAAGAGTACCTATCGAGTTTCTTGCCGGTTCTTCTCGGTAGAATCTACAGTCCGAACCGGTGGTAGCTTTTCCTTAATTTAAGTACTTTTTGTTTATTTTGACGATTCAAAAGTGCTTTTAAAAGCCTACTTGAATAAAGTATTTTTTGATTTTGATTTTGATTTAGATTTAATTAGCCTTTTGTGGTGTCAAAACGAGACCCTTTAGACCAGGAGGTTCTATGAACCGCTGCTGATTTTCAGCTGTCCCCCTTGTGGCCACGCAATGACAGTGTACATTTATTCAAATCTGAAATCAAAATTTATAAGTGTAATTCTCGCCTAACATCATCATATGTTAATGTTAATATTCACCGCTAGATGGCGCGAGTAGTACTTTAAATCTTGCTAACTTTTATTTTCAGATGACTGGCGGCAGGACCTGGCCGCTCATCAACACTCTCTGCTTCTTCACGGCTATATTCTCAGAGTTTCTAGACAACGCCACCACTGTGCTACTGATAACGCCGGTTACGATACGGTGAGAACATTGTCTTATGTTGTTATAATAAAAGACGTGTTTGTTCGATCAAGGCTTTAATCTGACTGTTCATCATGGAATTTGATTTATTTATAATATAATATGTGTTCGGAGGCGCATACTAACACACTACGCCTCCCACGGCAATTAAAGAAAAAGTTTTACAGTTAATAATTTTTTAACAATTTTTATCCAGTCCAAAAATATATTTTACATTATATGTATGTATATGTCTAAAAATCACACCATAAAACAAAATTTTGCAATTCATTTAAAAAAAAAGTTTCTATTTAACATTATCGTATGTCGATTTACAAAAGTTTAACACCTTTTTGTTTAAAGAAATTACATTAAAAATCTTGACCACATTTTGACAATTATTATAATTTAATGTTCTTATCAATCAAATACAAAGATTACAATAATGACAAAAAAAATTTAAAACGAAACAAAAATTATAAAGGCTTTAAACTCTAGATCAAGACCAAGATCAAAATCAAAGTATTTTTATTCAAAATAGGAATTTACATTCTCTTTTTGAACGTCAAGAAAATGAATCCATCACGGTTTTGGAAAAGTATAACCCCAGGCCCGAGAAGAAACCGCGAAAGAAACTCAGTGGGACTTTTTTTTGTTAATTTTTTTATCAACGTCGAGATTGGTTACAAAACGTAAAATCTATTGCGACAGCCTGGAAGCGATCGCATTATTCCCAAGATGTGACATCATCTATGAAATCTTTAATATTATAATAACCTCTAACACACAAACGTTTCTTTACAATATTTGAGAACTTTGCTATAGAAGCATTTTGAACGTTTACTGGGATCCTGTTGTAAAATTTTATACATCTCCCAACAAAAGAATTACTTACTTGACGTAGTAGAGTATCAGGTACGATGAGTTTGTTCTTGTTCCTTGTATTGATATGATGGATATCACATTTTTTTAATGCGTCAATGTTTCTATGTACGTACGTACATTACATTTTCAAGAATGAATTGAGAAGTTGCAGTCAATACGTTAATTCCTTTAAGTTTTTCTCTTAAAGATTCTTTATGGCCAAGGTTATAAATTGCACGAACAGCTCTTTACTGCAGAACAAATATTGTATTAATATCGGCGGCATGACCCCATAGTAGTATGCCATATGGTAATAGCTGAAGTGAACTTAGCGTGCCGTTTCAACATCTGTTAATTTTATAATCTTTTTAATAGCAAACACTGCAGAGCTAAGTCTATTCGCTAACTTTTCAACACGGGAGCCCCATTGTTGGTGTTTGGAATTTACAGTGATACCAAGAAATACTGTAGATTCCACCGTTTCCAACGTTTCTCCGTTTATAGATACAGAGGCTTGTACATTTTTAACATTGGGCGTTGTAAATTTTATGCATTTAGTTTTATTACAATTTAACATTAAATTATTAACACTAAACCAGTGTGCAACATCAGAGAGAACATTGTTTAGTTCGTCATATGTCGATGAGTTACGTCTCATTTTAAATATTAGTGAAGTGTCATCAGCAAACAATACAATCTTATGTTTATTGTCTTTAAGATAGGGCAGATCATTTATGTAGATAAGGAAAAGAAATGGCCCAACAATAGAACTATGAGGGATTCCCATATTGCGTATAATAGAGGCCTCTCATGAGAAGAGGATAGAAGAGAAAATTTTGAAGATAAATAAGTAGGGGCGTTAGGATCAGTAAGTTCAGAGTACAGAACGAACAAGAATCGAGTATTTCTACGGTCTCGTATTGAAAGACAGCGTAGCTGATACCTGTGGCAAGAAACATGGTGATATTTCCGCAGTCCAAAGGCGAAACGAATACAATTATTTAGAAGACGTTCTGGCTCCTTCAAAAGGTCCCCGTTCTAATTCGGATAACATTTCGGATATAAACACAATTCGGGTAATTCGGGTAGTTTTCTTGATGGACGGAGCATAAAGGTCGTTGTCGACGGAGTATGCTCGGAAACTAAGCCTTTAAACTTTGGAGTACCCCAAGGCTCAGTGTTTTTTTCATTCTGCATATTAACGACATGCTGCAAACCAGCAATATTCGTTGCGGATGACAGTACGGGTGATACCTTTTATACTGGCAGGGCTATTATACAGGGTCAGGGCGATTGGGCGACCAGTGTATACTAATGTTTTTACGTGTCCCCACAAATAAAAATCTAATGGTGTGATATCTGGCGATCTAGGAGGCCAAGCACGAGGCCCGCCACGCCCTATCCATCGACCAGGATAAACTCTACTTAATAGATCTCTGACTTGACGAGCATGGTGCGCTGGAGCCCCGTCGTGTTGATAGTACATATCACGTAAATAAGCGAGAGGTATGTCCTCTTCCAACACTGGTAACGTTTCGGTGAGGAAATGTCTATACGTTTCACCGTTTAGTCTATCTAAAAACACAGGGCCCAATAATTTTAAATTCACTATTCCCGCCCACACATTCACATTAAAGCGGTGTTGAACACTATGCGGTTTTGGTTCATGCGGGTTTACATAACACTACAAATATTCGTTATGAGAATTAAACAAACCTAATCTGCTAAATGTAACCAGTTGCAAAATGCAACTCGTGCTGGTTTGCCAGGTTCGTTAAGCTCCTGGACACGATGAAAATGATAAGGATATTTCTCTTCATTGTGAATGACACTCCACGCATAGTATTGTGACACATTAAAGTGCCTAGCTGCCTCACCGGTGCTCGCTGCTGGATTGGCTTCGAAAAACTCTAGTATTTTAATTTTTTTTATTTTATTTATTTGGGACAACCAACATTTGTGCATATGTGAAAATATATCTTATACAATTTAATAAACTTAATCTATGTACAAATTACACCGTTATCCACTACTTACTATAAAAATAGAAATAAAAGAGATTTCTTCGTGCTTACGTACTGTGTGCCTCGGAAGACGACCACTATCTCTTAAGCTAGAATGGAATTGCCCGTAATCTTGTAATCGTTGTGTGGCAGCTAACATCGTTATATGGCTTGGTGTAGGTACGTTAGGAAATTGTATGGCGTATTGGCGACAGGCTTCCGATACATTGTCATTACACCTAGCAAGCATTCTCACCATTTCCGTATACTCAACATTCGAATATTGGTACGCCATCATGCAATATTATTATTGGCACTACTGATAATACAGCTATATGTTGCGCGGGCGCATTAAAGCGAACGACTGACGATGGATTCTAAGTAGGTCAAGTTCAAGCGTCGCGACCTCGCTGGCTACCCTCCGCCCGAATCCTGCCTCTGCATTTTGCAACGGACTGCTTACTTATCTAGTGCTTTCTTTTTCTACTATGTAGAGTAAATAAAACTAGAGGTATCGATTTTAATATTTATAATTTTGTATGAAAGTAATATTTAATGGTATAATAAAAGTCATAGAACAAAAGTTGTTGTTTATTATATTAGTAACATCGTCCTGCGAGGTTTTTAACGTTTTAGAAATGACCCTGTTTATAATCTCTAGGGCTATTATATATAATTATAAGAAAGCCCCCTTCAATAAACTTTGGTGTTAAATAAATTACACTAATATCATAAATTATTACTAATATCACACAATACATCATAAAAAAATAGGCCAAAACATACCTAATTATATCAGAAAGTGCACAAAATTATATGAAAGTAAAAAATTACCTAAGAAAAAAAAAAACATTTACGTAAACAGAGAAAACAAACAAAAATGTGTAATAAAAACCAAAAGGAGATTAATTCAGTACACATAGAAACAATATTGTTCCTACACTGATTTTCAGTGGTCTCTTAATATTAGTGCAGTACTGACAGCGGTAACAATCTATACAAAAAAAAAAAACAAAGAAAAATACAAAAATAATAATAACTCAATAAATTAAAACAACACAGCACAACCAATAACAAAATGTAAAAATGCATAAATATAGTTACTAAGTTAATTTGTTATCACGCTCCGATAGACATGATTTACGCGGAGTGTGTCGAGACACGCGGGAGCAGGTCGCAAACTAGTCATTGCGGGCAGCAGTGTCCGAAAGGACTGTCCGTTTGCAACATGTTGATTGCTCGCCCAAACACAATTAATTAAAAATAATACCTAGTATTGTATATTTTAAGTTAAGTGAAACAAAACAAAAAAAAGTAAGAAATATTTCAATAATATTATTAGCTAAATTGGAATACAATATGAGTAATGTATAATTAAAATCTAAAAGGATCAAAACTTCTTACAATTTTGAACCAATTTATTATTAAATGAAGCTATTATAAAAATTTAAATATAAATCAAATTACAAATAATGACAAAGAAGTTTTACAATTAAGAACCATATTAGAGTAGTAACAAACACATTTTTCTTTTTTTGTCATAATAAAGGCTTAACAAGCAGTTGAGTGAGACAGGCGTTTAAGATGACATAGTATGGATGACAATACGATGTTGTAAGGAAGCCAAGGTCATGCGATCACCAAGCGCTGACCTGAACGATGCCTTGTGCCATCAGGCCACAATAGATTAAGTTAGTGCCATTATAAGTACTTATAATTATTAATGTGATTATTATAAAACTTATTATATCCAAGTCATAAACATACATATACAGTGTGTATGAAAAATTGTGTCAACCCCCTTAACTGCGTTATCAGTATCGAAAATGTAACACAATCAAACAACTTACATTTACAAACTCTTCAATCAAAATAATAAAATTAAATATTAAATGATTATTATATGTAGAGTAACAAAATGTTTGTACGCACTGGTATAACACGATGAGACTCCATGGCGCCATCACACCTGCTGCGCTACTAGTGACGAACTCGAACGTACATTCACATTATTTTGATTGTTTAATCACTTTAACGATTCACTGATACCGCTTTTTTTCAAATATCGATACGTTTCACTATGTTACAAATCAATTTAAAATAATAATACTTAGTTAATAATAACATCTACTTGACGGCCATGAATGTGTTGCTCAATATGCCCGCCTTGTACTTCTATGCATTTACGGCATCGGGAAATAAAGTTAGCACGTACATTTTGTAAGACAGATGTATTTGATTTTATTTCTTCGAAAGCTGTGATGATTCGTGAACGCATTTCAGCCTCAGTATCGCACTTCTTTTTGAATACGGACCGCTTTATAGTACCCCATAAAAAAATCCAATGGCGTTAGGTCCGGTGACCGCGCAGGCCAATTAATTGGTCCACTGCGACCAATCCAACGTTCACCGAATTCCGTATTCAAATAGTTTCTCACGGCGCGGGAAAACTGTGGTGGCGCACCATCATGTTGAAACCACATACGGCGTAAAAGATCTAAGTTTAAATTATCAAATCAAAATTATCAAGCTCCTGGCTTAGTTGTTCTCGCAGGAAGGAAAGATAACTGTCACCACTCATAGACTGGGGTAAAAAAAGAGGGCCAATTATTTTGTCACCGATAATACCGGCCCAAACATTAATTTTCCATCGATGTTGGAAATGGCTAGGTTTAGTAACATGTGGGTTGGTGAGTGACCATACATGTTCGTTGTGCGTGTTAAATACGCCTGTTCTAGCAAAAGTACACTCGTCACTAAAAAGTATACGGCTCGAGAATTCACTGTCTTCATCGTTTTCGTTTAAAATCCATCTGCAGAATGCCATTCTAGGCTCGAAGTCGGTAGGAATTAATAACTGTACTCGACGATAATGGTACGGGTGCTGGCCATTTTCCTTTAAAACTTTCCATACACGCGTATGGTTGACACCGAGTTGATGTCCCACCGAGCGCGTGCTTTGCGTAGGATCCTGTCGAAAAACATCTAATATGTGTTCTTTTAGATCCTCATTATTAACCCTCGGCCTTCCCGCATTAGCACGTTGTTGTTCACGGCCATCGACATTTCCGAAATTGTACATGCGTATATGAAGACGCTGAAATGCCTTAAGTGACGGTAATGGTATGTTTCTTGGAGAAGCAAACAGTTCGTCATAAAGTCTACGCGATTCCGCATAATGACAATCACATTTCCCTTGACACATTAACATATTGAAATATTCCTGGTTGGAGTACATTTTATAAAACAACACAATTTTATAAAACCGTAACCAAAAAGTAATCCACTCGGAAGAAATTTTCACGGGGAACTAACTAATATTTTTTTTTTATTAAAAGGGTGGCATAGGCTCGAATAAAAAATATCGATAAATGAAATTATCGATATTTAAATAATCATAACAATAAATAAATATTTAATATTCATATTATTTCGATACTTATTTTAATATATCAAACATTAATATTATTTTTGATTGTAAAACACCATTTTTAACAGAAGTAGATTAACGATTTATCCTAATAATACAACATAGTTAATTTACCTGAAGAAGTTCCAAATTATAATATTGATTAATAATATTTATTATTCATAAAAGTTATTTTAAATGAAATTATTTTAATGTGAAAAGCATAACTATTTATAGCAATATTGAAAATATCGATAGAATATTTATCGTTATACCTAATTTTTAAACTTGCAAATCTCTATTCGAAAAACTAACAAAACACGCGTCGCGCCACGCCGGCGCCCCGGCGCCTGCAATGAATGGCCGCGCGTGCGCCGGCGCGACTATACGGCGCCTTAACCGTTTAATAACGCGTACTTTTTTGCATATAAAAATTTATAGGTAATATTTAATATGACAAAACTAAGCAAATAATAAACTAAGTAAATAAATAAAACTAACATAGCATATTGAATTTTATGAACTATTACTGAAATTACTCATATTACAACCATTTAAAAGAATATCCTTCAGTTATTTACAAAATAAAAAATAAAAATGTTCTAAAACAATATGCATCATAGTATTGAGGAATAACAAGAATAAAACATAAAAACAAATAAAAGTAAATAGTATGTATCATAGTATTCGGGAACACTTTTAGCAGATTTTTTAAAAGTAGTGTTTAAAGTAAATTTTAAGTCAGTATTTACGTAACGTAACGTAACGTTTTTTCAAATAATGTCGATTTAAAACTTATTTAGCCTATGCACTGTAACTGACCTCTGCTTGATATTTTTTAAGTTATACTATTTTTAATAATAAGCTTATACTTATATGTATACATGCCTTTAAGGGAGGACACAGTTTTTAGAACACGCTGTATAGTATTTGCTTACATTACTATTGTTTATTATATAAATAGATGCTTTAAAAATATAAAAAGTAACGTGAATTCGGTAAACGCTTATAACAATATATTAATGATAATTAGGAGATTTAACAAGTGCAATGATATAGTATCTTAAACATAATAATGATTTAATTATATCTAATTCAAGAATGTTTTTGTTTATCTAGTAAAAAAAAAATTGTACTTATCTTTGAAATTTTTAATCGTTTTCAGGTTATGAATAGAGAAGGTAGATCATTCCAGCGCTTGGTGGCAAAGAACCTGAAAATTCCTCGAAATCCTGCGGTTTGTATTAGCATCTTAAGTTTGAACAATGATGCTCTTGTAATATGCTCTGCTGTTATTTTTTAACCACTGTAATTTATGAGAGAGGTAAGGTGGGGCCTGATATTTTATAATACCTAAAAGCAAGGTAGAGAAATGTAGTTGCATACGATAATTCATCTTTAAAAAACTTTTTGAAAAAAAAGAAACAAACGGACTTCGAAACCGTAACAAGTAAATTAAAGTTAAAAATTAATATTTACCAATACATTTTGAAGTCCTTATTTTACAATTTTAAGTGACGAATATAGTAAGGTGTAGTAAAAGACAGTTTGTGATTTACCTAAGTTACAATTACCTAATGTTAACTGCTTATCACCATTTACAAACTATTGCTTTTCCCGATGCAGAGCTGTTAATTATTGAGGAGTTCTCCTGGTATCGCATCATCAGCTCCACTTCACCGTATGCATTGTGTCAGAACCGGGCGCAAGTATTCTGTACACGTTGGATAACCTTTTTTAGTTCGTGCATCCATCTGCATAATTAAATTCGGACAGAACTAAAGCCTCACAGAGTCTAACACGGACTTTAATCGAAATAGAATTTCTAATCTTATAAAGAATCTTTAACCTATAAAAGCATTTTTTGCAATATTGTTTACATGTTCCTCGTCAAACAGAACACCTGATTGCGCGCTTCAGATACTCTTTGCCTTATACTTATCAATTGGACTTGATATTCGGTTACGAGAACTATATATTTGGTCTTATTTGAGTTAATTGTTAGCGAGTTTGAATCTGACCAACGAGCTATACGATCCAAATCCTGCTTAAGTTTTTCCAAAGCTACTTGTACCTCACTTGATTTAAATAAAATATGTAACTGTAGGTCATCTGCGTATAGATGGTAATTGCAATAATTTATTTTATCCACAATATCGGCTGTATAAATTATACATAAATTGGGCCTAAAATTGATTCTTGAGGAACTCCTCTATTAATCTGATTGAAATCAGATTTAGCTATATTACAATCATCTATTTTTATCTCGACAGATTGGGTACTATTACGCATATAGCTAGAAAACCATTGTACGGTTCTATCGTCAAAGCCGTAGTATGATAGCTTGGAGATTAATAATGGGACGTTTATAGTGTCAAACCTACGAAAGTAGTCAAGAAGCACCAGAATGGTGCCGAGCAGATAGGATATCATCTACAACGTTTGCCAGTGCGGTCGTAGTTCCTCTCCCCTTTTTTTAATCCAGATTGTGTGATTTGGCAAAATATCATTTAATTCCAAATAATCCCCGGGTTGAGTACAGAGTGTTTATTATTTTTATCTAGTAAATCAGAAATCAGAAGCAGGACTCTTAAATCCGATGTTAAAATCTTCGGTAAATACGTTCTGGAACATAGTTTCAGTCACCTGGAGGTCTTGAGGAATCGAATCATTGTACATTTTTCTCAATTTTCGTTGACCCAAATCGCATGACAAATAAATTCTTCGAGATTTCGTTCTGTTATAATGACTTTCACTTGCAGGTAATTTTCGTATGAACTGACGTAGACTTTCCTTTTTAGCAGCAGATTTTGCTGACTTTCGGTCGCTACCGCGATTTTCTTTGGGAATATTTCCTTCAAACACCGTTTTAGCTATATGACGCAGGCGGTCTTTTTTCAAAGAGAAAATTTTCATAAACATAGCATTACAAACAGGTCTGTTTTTATTACCCTTGTCTTTGAGAAAATACGTAGTACTAATGAGGCGAGTCCTGCGTTTTGAAAGTTTTTATCACAGTACCTTAAACAATCAAATACAAAATGTTGAGAACATAGAAATAAAACATACTTGACTTGGCGGGGCCACTACCGTGTTCCCTGATCAAAATTAGAATAGGTACCTAAGTACCTATTCTAATCAATTAATAATAATAACGCCAAAAATAAAAAAAATAATAAGGTCCTTGATTAATATCTGCTACAACAGGATTACCTTCATCTTCCATAATCGCAACAGTATTTTACTCACGAACAATAGAGATATGAAATCAAATCGTTTAAAATAATCCGTTACACTTTAAAAACGACAAACTATTAAACAGTTAAACACACCGTTGTATTTGACACTGACGCTAGTTGAACCTGACTGATTGATGACAGCTAGACGCTATCATCTGTCAGATTCAAAATTAAGGCCTACTTACACATTTACAACGATATTTTCTACAATTGTTTATGTTTTTTTAAATATCTAGGATGTATCGTTTTATGACTGAATCAAAGGAGTCAGCTATGTAAAATGTTAGACATTTATCGATTTTAGTTCCGATCGCCATCATTGTTTTGACCATAATTGTTGTAATTATCGGTTTATGTTCAGGTCCAGTTATTTCGCAAACAGATTTGGAGTGGATTTATGACTTTTTGACCTCGTTTAATTAATGATAGAACAAGATATGTATGAGAAGAACCAATTGGCATCAAAAAAAAGAAAAAGAATAAAATGTGAATTATCGGTTCTTGTTCCGACGCTCCTCAATTTGTAAAATTCACATTCATAAAATTTAAATTCTAAGATTAATATATTTTCCGCTTGATCAATTTACAACTAGATACATTTACGCGTTCCTGAGAAAAAGGTTCAAAGACAGACGTATAGACTGACAGACATAAAAACTGAAATTTACAGTTTTCGGATTTTTTCCTTTATTTATACTAACGGACCTTGCTCCTGGCCAAATGTCATAATGCTAGGTCAATGGGAAGTACCCTATAGGTTTTGATTCCCTCACGAAAACGTTAAAATATGTGACATAAGTGACCGTATCTTTTGATTGTGTTAACTTAGAAGTTTGATTTTTTCACAGATCTTAGTAAATACAGCTCTGAGTACTTGACATTGATAAAAAATTGTTACTTTCACGCGTTTCTGAGAAATAGGTTGAAAGACAGACGAACACACATACAGAAATTTACAGTTTTCAGATTTTTTCCTATATTTGTACCATAAGATCTTACTTCTTGCCAAATTTCATCGTGCTAGGTCAATGGGAACTACCCTATAGATTTTGATTACCTTGCGAAAACGCTAAAATAGTCAAAATATACGACATATTTTCCATTATCTTTTGATTGCGTTGACTTAGAACTTAAATTTTTTCACAGCCGCGAGTCATTTCACTGTCACTTGAGTATATGATATTAATTTCTACATGATACGTGAAATTGTAATTTTGTCGATTAGAGTATTAATGCAACTATTCACCGCTAGATGGCATTAGATATAATTTAAATCGCGCCAATGCTTAGTTAATTCTTGTTAAAATTATTAACGACC
>JBBEEQ010000038.1:0-17000 GCA_037950945.1 Hypolimnas misippus
TAGGATACGTATATTGGGGCGAAGTTCCAGTTTGCTTAAGCAGAGCGGAACAACGTGTGTCCCCAATATACTCCCCCCCGCCCCTGTCGGTCGTCAGCCGTGTCGACGGCAGCCTCGCAGCAGAACCGCTACGGGGCTGCCGTCCACACGTTTCCAGGGAGCACCACGTGGAGGTGACCGACATGCTCCCCATATAATATGGACTTTTTTTTTTTTTTTTTTTTTTTTTTTTTTTGTTTTCGCAGGGGAAATCTTCGAAAAGATACCCGATTCCTGGGGGGGAGATCGGGTTATGTGGAGATTTATACCCACTAAAACCCCTGCGATGGCCTTTCTCAGCACGGAAATGGAGAGGCCTCGGGATCGCTTGCGCATGCGCATCCGCTGCCCCTCCCGTGCGACGCTCCGCTCGTGGCTGGCGGAGCTCGTCTCAGGAGGGCAAAGTCTAAAATTGCCCTCCCCGCACCCCTCGCTGGTGCGTACGGCAGTTCGAGGCCATCCCGACTGCCGTCCTCCTCGTGGCCGTATGAAAACGGATGCGTGGGACCCCCATCTCACGCACCCACGGCCCGAGGGCGCGCCCTATTTATTCTGCCCCGGGCACTGGGGCTAGGAGGCCGGAAGGACGACGCCTCGGTCGTCCTCGTCGGGCGGGATCGGCCCTCTCCCGGGCCCGCCCTGCTATCTCCTTCTGGACCATGACGGTCTCACAGAAGGAGACTACGGCCTCCCACGCCGATTCCCTGCGGAGCATCGCCGATACGACTGCTCGCAGGGAGAGATTTAGAAAAATAGAAAAATAGAAAATAGAAATAGAAAAAATCTTTATTGGTGAAAAACACATCTCCTTACAGATAGATCCTTAACTTAGTATACAATATTTGATTATTAACATATTATCTACATCACTACATCTATAAGAAGGCGTGTGGTCACCAAGGGGTGACCCTCTCAGCTTGTATGTTGCAGTGGTACTGATGACACTGCAACGCTGATTTTCAGAAGGATACCCTTGGTGTCACACGAACGTCAGTGACCCCTATCATATTTAACAATGAATTTTTTTTTTTTTTAAGAATTAATATTTAGAAGTAATATATAATGTACCTATTTACAGCTAATACAAAAATATAAAAAAGTGCTAATACAAAAATTGATGAACAAACAAACGGTTTGCTAAATAAATGTATTAACTACATACCTACTTTTCTTTTTAGTTACTGTAACCTACATACATATAATTTGATCTGCTTATCCCTACGCTTCATTCCTTCTTCGTGTGTAATACTTAGCTCATTTATATATTATATATATATATATATACATATATATATATATATATATATACACATATATATATATATATATATATACATATATATATATATATATATATATATATATATATATATATAATTACATAATACATAGTAACAAATAAAAATAATATATTACTTATAATACAAATTACAATTACAACTGTTTTTGTCTATTAATTAAGTATTGTTTATATTTAATATTAAAATCTATAATATTTTTTAGATTTCGAAAAGGTGGAGGTAAGTCGTTCCAACATTTCGTCGCGTTAAAACTAAAACTCCCCTTGAATGCCATAGTTCGATGAGCAGGAACACTTAACTGATACAGAGATCCCCTAGTTACATATTTTGTATTACTAATACTTTTCCATTTTAGCTTACTATATAAATATGTTGGCACATGATATTTAATAATTCCAAACAACGTTGTAGCAAAATGTAATTGTCTCCTGTAATCCATTTTTAATATACTACCTTTATTTAAATATGGTGTAACGTGTGAACGCGGCGGAATGTTGAAGCAATAGCGCGCACAAGCATTCTGCACACGCTGTATGATGTTCTTAGTTCTAGATAGTAGTCGCGGACCAATAACCACATCCGCATAATTTAATTTAGATAAGACTAGAGCTTCACAAAGGTTGATTCGAATATTAGTAGTGATAAATTTTCTAATACGGTACAAAATCTTAAGTCGATAAAAACAATTACGAACTGTATTTAAAATGTGTTTTTCAAAACGTAAATTTTCATCAAACAACACTCCTAAATTTCGTGCTTCAATAACGCGTTCAATATTTTTATTAACTATATTAATATTAATATTATATTGGGAAATTTTCTGTATTTGATGTCTAGTTCCTATAATCATAAATTTTGTTTTAGTTGGATTCAGTTGGAGACTATTTGATTCTGACCACAACGCGATACGACTAAGATCATCATTAAGTTTATTGACAGCATCAAGTGTTTCATTAGGTTTAAAGGAAATATATAATTGTATGTCGTCTGCATAAATGTGAAAGCGACAATTTATTACCTGTTTTGTTATATCCGCACAATACAAAATAAAGAGCAAGGGACCTAAAACAGAGCCCTGAGGTACTCCCCTATTAACTATAGAACCCTGTGATAAAACCCTACTTCCATCTACATTAACCACCTCTACCGTTTGCATTCTATTACATAGGTAACTATTGAACCATGCTATTGTTTCCTGACTAAAGCCATAGTAGTGAAGCTTTGCTGACAGTAACGTCAAATTTATTGTGTCAAATGCTCTAGAAAAATCCAAGAGTACCAGTATAGTCCCCTCTCCACGGTCCTGAGCATTCAGTATATTATCTACCACATCGATTAAGGCAGTAGTAGTGCTTCTTCGTTTCCTAAACCCTGATTGCACTGCAGGAAGAATAGAGTTATTTTCCAGGTAATCTTTAAGCTGTGAACACACTACTCTCTCTAAAACTTTAGAGAGGCACGGCAATATACTGATAGGACGAAGATCCTTCATTTCACTTGGATTATCAGTCTTTGGGATGGGCTTGATGATTGCATTTTTCCAAAGATCAGGGAAACTACTAGTACTTATTGATTTATTAATAATGAAGGTTATCAAATCAGTAATTGCACCCTTGCATACATTTATCATTTGTAACGAGATGCCATCGAACCCAATAGCATTAGATTTGAGACTACGTAATATTTTTACTATCGTAATTGAGTTAACTGTATTTAAGGTGAATGTGCTTGAAGTACATTTATTATTAGTATAAAAAGTTAAATCTGACGATGAAGCAAAATCGTTTCCAGGTTTCTCTAAAAAGTGTTTATTTAAGGCATTTGGGTCATTTAAATGTTCCGGTAGTATACAATCTTTTTTATTTTGGTGGGAAATATTCAATTTTAGATGTTTCCACATCAATGATGAATTTTTTGAATTATTATTAATGTACGTAGTAAAATAAGCACTTTTTTCCTTATTTATGGCATATTCAACATAATTTTTTAATTCTTTGTAGTAATCAATATGTAATTCCAACTTCGTTTGTCTTGCTCGGATATGAGCGTCATCTCTTGTCCTCATCATCAACTTAATATTATATGTGATCCAAGGATAGTTAAATTCTTTAAAATACCTAGACTTTAATGGTGCAAGCTCATCAAATATTAAAATAACAGTATTAGTAAACTCATTAACTATTAAATTGATATCATTATTCTCTTTAAGTAGTTCCCAATCAAATGAATTTAAACACAATTTAAGATTATTCTCATCGATATTATTTATTTGCCTATAGTATTTCAGCTGAGGTTTCCGCTTATGCCTTTCAATGTTAATTTGACAAGATACTATAGCATGATGACTTAAGTCTCTTATATAGTCAACCCATACTCGAGTAACACGGAGATCTGAGCAAATGAGGTCCAATAGTGATTCAGCATCACCTTTGAAATGAGTTGCTTGGTTAACATGTTGAGTAAGATTGGTGTAGGTAAGAAATTCATTTAAACGCCTAACTTCTGTACTATGATCATCCAAGCAATTAACATTAAAATCTCCTAGCAACATGATATAGTCATAATTTGAAAAAGAGCCGTAAGTTTCTGTTAAAGAATCTAAAAAATATTGAAGGTTAACCCAAGGCGGCCTATACGCAGTTCCAACTATAATAATTTTACCACTCACCTTTATCCTTAGCCACATCTGCTCGACGTTCTCCGTTTCGGGATGAGTGAGAATTCTTGCTGATATTTCTTTTCTTATATAAAATCCCACTCCCCCGCCACCTACACGGGCTTTTAAAATTCGCGGTTTGTGCTGTAGACGATAACCTGGCATTTTCGGAGCGCGACCATCTTCTCCCGCTTGCAACCAAGTTTCATTAACAGCCAAAATGTCTACGTCAAGTCTACTGACGGCAACAAGGAACTCATCATGCTTATTACCTAACGAACATGGGTTTATTAATCCAAATTTGAGTCTACGCGTCACAATCATTTTAAAATTTTATTATGAAATATATTTTTTTTACGAAGCGTATTAGATCTTAAGTCATTCGTTTTATTGATATATTTACTAAGAAATAATAAGTTATGGGAACAATAATAATAAACAAATACAAAAATTGCATATCTACTTATATTACAATAATGTAGTATATAAAAATGAGTACACATATAATATATAAATAATAAAGTGAATTTCACAGGCTGTTGAAAAAAGTAATTATGTATAATTTTATTGACATGTTTTAACAATAGTGAATTGAAGATACTGAAAATAAATTTAAATACCAACTGCGTAGGAATAAGAGATTTATATGTATGTAATAACATGTGTAATAATTTGTCTTCATTATAACATTTAATATAATATTGTTTAATAACTAGTATAACACCAGATTGACAATTTTTTAAAGATTTAGAAAATAACAAACTTTTATTGTAGGTATACTGAGATTTATAAATAAATAATAAGATATTTAAGATTTTTTTATATATCAAACGACAGCAGAGCCAAAAAACTTAGTAATATCGCTATTTGTGTGTATCCGATGTACCTTCGCCTCAGGACCACGTCGTATAAAAATGTGTCCCCCCTTAGTCCAAACGTATCTCCATCCCTGTTTCTGTGCTTCTTGGCGCGCCGCGTAAAAGAGCTGGCGATTGATATTTGTAAGGCGCTCGTTCAGGTAGAAGCGGTGCGAGTCACCCTCCACGATGTCGGTTGAGTCCGTATTGCGGCGCACGCGCGCCTCGCGCAGCAGCTTGTCGCGCACGGCACGCCGTGCCAGTCTTATCACCAAAGGTCGTGGCTTGTCGCGCCCAGCACCGCCGACGCGTCGGGGCCCGACCCGCTCTGCACTCACGATATCACGCTCGTCAACATCTACGCCCATTTTGCGTCCAATCAGCTGGACTATATGTATAGGGTTCTCACCTGATTTTTCTTGGAGCCCCACTAATTCGATGTCGTTTAATAAATAGTCTTGTTCACGATCATTTATTTCAGTACGCAATAATGATATCGTTTCCGATTCGTTATTACTTGTAGAATTTTTAAATGACTCTAAAACATCAAGCCTGTTCTCAATTGTGTTCATACGACTTCCATATTCTGTCATAATTGAATTTAAACGGGACATCTCCTCCCTGAGAAATGAAACTTCACGGGCAAATGATGACATTTGACTGCGCAATAGACGAAGTTCTTGAACAATCATATTAGATGTGTCCCCGCTATCTATATTGATTTCAGAGGATGATTCCTCTGGATCCTCCGTCAGGTCAGATGTGGTTGCTTGCACTGGAGTACACATCTTGGGTACAGGTTCATGACTGGGCTTACAGTGAAGGCACAACCACTTACTGGGTAGGCTGCCACTAGGGCTGATGCGTGCACAAACACGATGATAGATCAGAGAACATTTGGTGCATTTGACGCTGTCAGCAAGTCCAAGAAATTTTTTGCACGTATTGCACTTGTAACCCATTTCTAATTATAATCAGCTTGCAAATCCAATATATAACAAACACTATAAATGTTTCGTAAACGATTGATAATTTAATATTTTTTATGTGAGGTAGGTACACAAAAATATTCAAACGGCTGACGAATTATTGTTATTGTTTGTAAATTTCACAAGTAAATTACTAATATTTTATATTTACAACACAGCAATCACTATTTTTTTACCACACTATTACTTTTCTCGAAGATTTGTGATAATATGAATTGTTTTAATAATTTTTAACTGTATGTGTTATAATTTGCGATCAGCTGTCTCTGACGTTCGAGCTGTCACTGTTCGCCCGATCTCCTGGACCAAGACCTGCCTTTCGGCGGCCCACGCGGGGCACGCCGCCAGCGTATGCTGTGCAGTGTCTTGGTCCGCCCCGCAATGGTGGCAAACTGCCGTCGCCTCGCGTCCGATCCTATGCAGGTATTCTCCAAAGGAGCCGTGACCGGTAAATACCTGCGTAAGTCGGAAGGTGACTCGTCGCTTCCTCCTCATCCAGGCCTCGAAGGCCGGCAGGATCGCTGCCACGACGCGTTTGTGCGCGTACCGCTCCTCTCGGAGACGGGCGCACC
This sequence comes from Hypolimnas misippus, assembly GCA_037950945.1. Taxonomy (NCBI): domain Eukaryota; kingdom Metazoa; phylum Arthropoda; class Insecta; order Lepidoptera; family Nymphalidae; genus Hypolimnas; species Hypolimnas misippus. The sequence continues at coordinate 6,415 of JBBEEQ010000038.1, forward strand.
ACGTCGCGACAGCCCTTCGGTGCTCCTGCCGCTTCAGCGCTCCGAAAGCACTGGAGGGGAGGGACGCACTTCCGCCACTTTGACGAAGGACGCGAATCCGGTCATAGACCCTCGCGTCCCTCTCCGCCAGAATGTCCAAGGGCGGAAAGCACGCCAGGACAGTTGCCGCCTCAAAGGATATCGTGCGATATCCCCGCACTATGCGGATGGCCACTCTCCGCTGCAGACTCAGGATCTTAGTCTTGCAGCGGCGGACGCCCGACAGTCGGTGAGACCATACGGGCGCACCGTAGAGGGCCATCGATCGCACGACACCGGCGTAGAGACGGCGAACCTCTTCCCGCGGCCCCCCGAGATTAGGCAGCAGTCTGTGCATCGCACCCGCTACCTTCTCGATCCGGGGAGCCAGGAGCTTGAAGTGCTCTTCAAAGCTCCAGCGACCGTCCAGAACGAGGCCCAGGTATTTCATGTACCTGACCGTCTGGACGTTTGAGTCACCAACGCGAATGGTCTGCGAAATGGGCGGCTCCGTGCCCCTCGGCCACTTGTGGAACCATAGCGCCTCGGTCTTATGCGGCGCTATCCGCAGGCCCAGTTCGCAGATCTTCGCGACGACGAGTTCGACTCCGAGCTCGGCGAGCCGTTTGGTCATTGTGAAGCTCGACCCGGATGCCAGCACTAACGTGTCGTCCGCGTAGCAGACGACGCTGACACCAGCGGGGAGCTCGACACGCAGAACCGCATCGTACGCGAGGTTCCACAGAAGCGGCCCCAGTACCGACCCCTGTGGAACTCCGCAGAAGACTTCCCTCCGAGTCCTCGCACCGTCTTGGCCCACGTACGCAATGTACCTGTCGCGCAAGTAGCTCCCGACAATCGCTTGCAGGTAGGGAGGCACACGATGGTATATTAGTGCCCCCCTAATGGCGTCCCAAGGTATAGCGTTAAAAGCGTTGACGATATCTAGGCTTATCGCCAACGCTACGCCACCTTGGGCCACCGCCTGCTCCGTCAGGGACCGGACGCGCATGATCGCGTCTACGGTCGAACGACCCTGACGGAAGCCAAACTGGCTTTCGGCCAGGTCGGGGCCGACGCTCGACAGATGCCCGCTGAGACGAGAAGCGACAATCCGCTCGAGGAGCTTGCCAGCCTCGTCTAACAGGCATATGGGACGGTACGCGGAGGGGGAGTCCGCGGCTCTGCCATCTTTCTTCAAGAGGACCAAACTTGCCTCCTTCCAGGCCGTGGGGAACGTGGCGTTTCGGAGGCAGCTGTCGAACAGCCGCCTCAGCCTGCTCCCCAGGGTAGCCGAAGCTAACACCCACACCCGTCCCGGAATACCGTCGGGGCCAGGTGCAGTGTTCCGGGCACGCAAGCGACCAAGAGCTCGGTCAAACTCCTGCTCGGTAACCCTCAACGCGTCGGACCAGGCAACCGGCGCCGCCGAGGGGACCGGGGGACTTGACCGGATTACCGGGAAGAGCGAATCAATCACCCTCCCCAGCAGATCCGGGTCTAAGGTCTCCGTCAACGGGGGCATCCACGGGCGTAACTTACCCAGTACCATACGGTATGGGCGCCCCCACGGATCCCTGTCGAGTCCCTCGAGGAGCTCGTTCCATGACCGAGCGCTGGCGTCCGAGATCGCGACTCGTAACGCCAGCTTGGCCGCCTGAAACTCCCCGTATGCTTCGGCTATCTCCTCTGGAGTTGCTCGCCTTCTCCTTCGGGTTCTAGCATACTGGCGTCGAGCGCGCAGACATGCCACTCGCAGCTGCGCGATCTCTGCCGACCACCAGTACACCGCCCTGCGCTCGGAGCGGCCTGCCCGGGGCATCGATACATCGCATATCGACGTCATCGTGTCCCTGAACCAGACCGACTCACCTTCGGGGTCGGGCAAGACCTCGTCGGCGCTTGCTGGCCAAGCCGCGACGATGGCGGCGGCTTCGAGATAGTCTCGATTTAGCCGCTTGAGGGCCCATCTTCGCGGCAGGGTGTCCACTCGTCGGCGTCGGCCGGAATGGTCGAGACGGCGGATAGCGACATCGAAAACGATGTGGCGGTGGTCAGATAGAGTGACCACCTCCTCCGCCACACGCCATCCCGAAACCATGCGAATGGCAGGAGGAGTCGCCCACGTGAGATCCACGACCGACTCACCCTGCCATCGCACGCACGTACTCACCGACCCAACATTAATGAGCCGGAGGTCCAAACCAGCCGCCCAATCGAGTAGCCTCAATCCCTTCGGATCGTCTCTAGAGTTACCCCAAGCCCTGGTATGGGCGTTGAAGTCCCCCAGGACGATCAGCGGACGGGGTAGGCATCCGCGGATGCAGTCCGCCAGCCCGTCCAGGTACATCTCGTAATCGGCGAGAGACCTATTGGGAGAGACGTAACACCCTACAATGGCCAAGGGGCCCCACCTAACGGCCACGAATCCCTGCCCCACCTCGAGTAGGGAACAGGGTGGGACCCCCTCACCGCCCGCCCAATGGACGGCCACGGTGCCAGTGGCGTCCCCGAACCAGCGAGGGTGGTCGGGGACGCGATAGGGCTCTGCCACGACCGCGAGGCCAATGAACCGCTCCGCAATGGTCTGCATTAAAAGTTGCTGAGCATTGCGGCAGCGGTTCAAGTTCGCCTGCAGCACTCCTACTCCCGCGAATGGGAGACCTCCATGGCCTCCTGCGGGACAGGGTCCGGTGCTGAGGCTGGAGCCTCGGCGGTCGGCTGAGCTGGGGCAGAAGGAGCAGGTTGAGGACCACCTTTCTTCCTCCTTCCGCCCCTCGTTGGGCAGCACTCCTTAGTGCCCAGACGATGTGCCGCTGGGCGGCCCAAGTCCGAGCACAAGGGGCACCTGAGCGACTTGGCCGAGCATGAACTCGCTCTGTGGCCGCGCTCGCCACAGGCGAAGCACCGGTCGCTCCGGTCTACCCCGTTCGGGCACCTTTTTTTTTTTTTTTTTTTTTTTTTTTGTTTTCCCTGGGGAATGCATTTACGCATCCCGCCTGAGGGAATCAGGCGGGTATGTGGGACTCCTGGTGCCTAGTGCACCAGCCTACCCACTAAACCCCAGGGCACTCCGCGTCGTCGTTATGGAAGGGGACTGGGAATCCGGCGCAGCCTTTACGTCCAGTCCCCGTCCGACGATGGCCCGCCTTTACAGCGGGGCCCCGCACGCCCCCCCCCCCCCCCCAACAGTGGAGGGGCCCGGGAATGGCTGAGTGAGGGCCATTCCCGCCCGACGGTGTGGCGAATAGTGTGTGCTATTCGCCACCGGGTGGAGGTCGGCGGTCGTTCCGCCTTCGCCACCGTCTCCTGCGGAGCGATGCAGCGAGAGGGTCGCCCTCCCGCGCTCGCTCCGCAGCCTCCTTCTGCGACATCACGTCCTCGCAGAAGGAGGCAACCGCGGCCCAGGCCTCCTCGCTGCCCAGCATGGACGCGACCACGCTGGGGAGCGAGAGGTCCCGGCCGATCACCGCGGTGAGTCTGCGGCGCTGCTCCGACCACGACGCGCACAACTCGAGAGTGTGCTGCGCCGTGTCTTCTGCAGCGCCGCAGTGGTGGCAGGACGGGGCTTCCTCTCTCCCGATCCGGTGCAGGTACGATCCGAAGCATCCGTGCCCGGATAGCACCTGCACCAGACGGAAAGAGAGGAAGCCGTGGGACCGCTCGAGCCAGTCCCGGAGCACTGGCCCGAGCGCGTCCAACGTCCTACGGCCGAACGTGGCGGTGGCGAGCTCCGCCGTCCAATGCTGGACGACGGCAGCCCTCGCCTCACGCCGGACCGCCTCCCTCCGTTCCGCCGCAGGGTGCTCCCCGAGCGCCCTGCGGTCCGCCGACCACGCGTACACCTTGGCCAGCACCCACGCCTCGAGCTCCCAAGGCGGGGTGCCCGCCAAGGCGCACGCCGCCGCGAAGCCCACCGAGCGGTAGGCTCTCGCGGCCCGCTGCGCGATGGCCCTCTGGGGCCTCCGAATGGCGGTGGCGTTCTCCCTTCTGCTTAGGGAGTCCGCCCAGATCGGGGCCCCGTAGAGGGCCATGCTCCGTAGGATGCCGGCATAGAGGAGCCGGCATCGCGCCCTAGGCCCTCCCAGATTTGGGAGGAGCCACGAGAGGGCGCCCGCGGTCTTCAGCAGGCGCGTCGACAGCCAGTCGAAGTGCTGGCTGAAGCGCCACCTGCTGTCGACTATGAGGCCCAGATACTTCATCTGGGCCTTCACCGCGACCCTGGCGCCCTCCACGTGGATGTGGGCGTCAGGCGGAGCACGCTGCCGAGGCCCGTGGAAGAACACGGCCTCGGTCTTGTGCAGCGCCACTGTTAGGCCCAGGCGGCGGATCCTCCCCGCCACGAGGGATCCGCCCGCCGAGGCGAGCATCGCCGCCTCCGCGAAGTTCCTCCCCCGGGCTGTGAGGAGAGTGTCATCCGCATAACAGATGACACTCGTCCCCCGGAGGAGGGACCCGCGGAGGAGCCAGTCGAATCCGACGTTCCACAAGAGTGGCCCGAGGACTGACCCCTGTGGAACGCCGGACTCCGCCCTGTAGCGCCGCACCGCGCCCGTCCTGTCTACCAGGAGGACCCCGCGGTCCTCCAGGTAGCTCCCGAGGAGCCTCCGCAGGTATGGAGGCACACCGTGATACCGGAGTGCCTCCATAATGGTGGGGTGGGGGATGGAGTTGAAGGCGTTGGCTATGTCGAACGACACGGCCATCACTCCATCCCCCGCCTCCACGGCCTCTCGCACCTGGCCCTTGAGTCGGGCCAGTGCGTCCACTGTCGAACGCCCTTCTCGGAAGCCGAATTGGGCGTCCGACAGGTCCGGCCCCACCTCCCGCAGGAGGCTCCTCAGCCTGGCGGCGACTAACCCCTCGAACATCTTTCCGACCTCATCGAGCAGAACAATGGGTCGGTATGCCGAGGGGGAGTCCGCCGGGCGGCCGTCCTTCCTTATGAGGCACAGCCGCCCGTCCCGCCAGGGCTTCGGGAACCTGCCGGCCGTGAAACACGCGCCGAACAAGTCCCGAAGCCTGTCCTCCATGTGCCGGGCGGCGATTCCCAGCACCCGCGCTGGAACGCCGTCCGGCCCCGGAGCCGTCTTCTTGGCGTGGAGACGCAGAGTCACCACGCCGAGCTCCGCCGAGGTCACAGGAGGAGGGACCTCCTCCTCCTCCTCCTCGGGCGCCGCCTCCTGAGGAGGGCCCATCGCTGGCGGGGTGAAGTCGGTCCCCTCCGGAAACAGGGACCGGACCACCCCGTCCAGCAGGGCCGGCTCGAGGGTCTCCGACAGCGGGGGGCCAAAGGGGCGCAGCTTATCGCGCGCCGCCTTATATGGCCTCCCGAACGGGTCCCTGTCGAGACCCTCCAGCAGCTCGGCATTTGCCGAGTCCTTGGCGGCGCCCATCGCCGCCTTGAGGACCTCCTTGGCCTCTACGTATGAAGCGTAGAGGCCGTCCTCAAGGCCCGGGTCCCTCGAGCGGCGCCGACGGCTCCGGGTGAAGGCCCTCCTGGCCGCCACGCAGGCGGACCGAAGCCCCGCCAGCTCCTCCGACCACCAGAACACCGCCCGGTGGGGAGGCGGACGTCGGGACCGGGGCATGCTCGCGTTGCACACCCCGGTCAGCGACGCCCTGAGCTGGCCCGCAGCGGCGTCCACGTCCAGGACTTGGACAGGTGGCGAAAGCCAGTCCTGGAGGAACGCCGCCTCCTCGGCCGCCTGCCGGTCCAGGCGGGAGAGGGTCCACCGCGGGAAGGGGCTCCGGCGCGCAGGCGCCGTCCCCCGGGAGTTGCGGGCGGAGATGTCGAAACGCACGTACCTGTGGTCCGACAGCGTCTCGACCATCTCCACCCGCCAGTCCACAACGCGGGCGGCGAGCACGGGGGTGGCGAACGAAAGGTCCACCACCGATCCTCCCCGTTGCCGCACACACGTGTGAACTGTCCCTCTATTCAAGAGGGACACTCCGGACGACGCCGCCCACAATTCGACGGCCTGTCCCCGGGCGTTGCAGGTGGCAGCCGAGTTGCCCCAGGCCGTCGCCTTGGCGTTCAGGTCGCCTACGATGGCGACCTGTCGTGGTACCGCCCTCCCGCAAACTGCGGTGAGGACTTCGAGAAAATTCTCGAAGTCCGAAAGAGGGCGGTTTGGGGAGAAATATACCCCGACGAGGGCTATTTCTCCCCACGCGGCGGCCACGTATCCCGATCCCCTCTCTAAGAGCGAGAGGGAAGGGGAGTCCGCGGAAGACCGCGCCACGAGCGCCACCGTGCCGTCCCGATCGCCTAGCCATCGGCTGGGGACCGAGTACGGCTCAGCGACCACCGCCACGTCCACCAACCACTCTGCCATGGACTGCATCAGCAGGTCCTGGGCAGCTCGGCAGTGGTTGGTGTTCGCCTGGAGGATGCGATGTTGGATCCCGTCCATCATTCGGACATCGCACCCCCCTCGTCAGCAGCCGAAGGCCCCGCGGGCGGGGCGGCCGAAGCTGCAGGCCGGATCGGCGCCTGCGCTTTTCCCTTCTTTGGGGGAGGATTACAATTCCTCCCCTTCATGATGTGACCCGCAGGGCGGCCACTGGCGGCGCACACGGCGCAGTGCGGAGTGGCGGCCTTGCAGGAGGCGGACTTATGCCCCTCCTTGCCGCAGCGGTAGCATGTGTCCGACCGGTCCACTGGGGACGGACACATGGCTCGTGTGTGGCCGATGGCGAAGCACTTGTAGCAGCGCATAGGCTGCGCTGCCAGTGCCCGAACCGCACACGAGCTGAACCCGATGAGCAGCCGTCCTTTGGCCTGGACGGCTGCCGCTGCGGCGATTGGGCACTCCAGGCGGATAGTGCCCATGCCGCCACGGCCGGGCCTGATGTCCCGGCCTTTGATTGCCCCGACGTCGCAGCCTCCCGCAGCTGCGACCGCCGCCAGCACCTCCTCTTTGGTGACCGTATCATCAAGATCGGTCACTTCTAAGGAGGTGGTCCGCACCGGCCTCGCCACCTTCGCCGCGTCGGCGATGACCTCTTGCAGCTTTGCTGCGAAGAGGTCCGCGTTCGTGCCGCCCTGCGCCCCCGGGAACTCGAATACTCGAGCCCCGGTCTGGGTCTGGCGGCACGAGATCCTGCCGATGCCAAGCTTGGCAGGATCGGCGTTGGCGCGGGCCCGCTTCAAGACGGAGACGTACGTCTCCCCCCGTTCCGCGGCCTCCGCGGTGAGCGTCACCACGACGGCGGCGGTTTTGGGGGGGGACAGCGGCTTCTTGCCGGCAGGTGCCTTCCTGCCGGCTGAAGCGGTGGCGGCGGGTTTTGTCGCCGACTTCTTCCCTCTCCTCTTGCCCCTACTCTTACCGGCCGCCTGTGCGGTGGGAGGGGCGGGCTTCTTCGGCTTCTTCGCCTTCTTGGCCTTCCCGTTTTTGCCCACCTCCGTCCACGCCTGGTTGGACGGATCGGGCTGGGCGGGGGCTTCCTGAGCCCGGGGCTGGGACCCTGTAGGAGCGGGGTCCCTCTGAGCCCGGGGCTTTGACTTGGCCCGAGGCTCAGGCCGGGTCTGGTGCTGGGCCTGGGAGGGTGGCCCCGGCTTGGCCTGCCTCTTGTCGGCGTTGAGAGGCGGGCGGACGCGCTTCTCCGGCAAGAGGCGGTCCTCAATGCCGGCGAAGCAGGCCCTGATGAAGGCCCTCTCCTCCGCCACGACCTTGCGGATTACCTCCTCAAGGCTCGCGGGGGGTTGGGGGCCCTCGCGGGACTCGCCCGCGGGCTGCGGCGCCTGGGAAGGCGGGGCCGTGGCTTCAGCCAGCTTCTTGTGCAGCTGGCTGACTTCGGCTTGCAGGCGATCGACCTTCGCCTGCAGCTGGCGCGTCTCGTCCGTGGCCGTTCGCTGCAGCAGCTCCCGGATGATGCCGCGCAAGCTGGCGGCCCGGCACTTGAGGGACTTCTGAAAAGTCCCCTTCAAGTTGGAGGACTTTGAGGCGACCTCCAGGATCTCCGCCTCGTCCTCCTGCGCCATCCTCTCCAGCTCGGCGAGGGAGTGGTCCGCGTACAGCACGGCAGACGTGCCGTATCCGGACCTGGCCCGAGAAGCGGTCGCCTGCCTCTCCTTGGCCGCGACCTTCTCCTCGAGGTCCTTCGCGAGCTGCGCCTTCCTCGCCAGGTTTAATTGGCGCTTGGCGTCCGCGAGGCCGACGTCGTGCGCGCCAGCCGCCCTGGAGGTTGCCGAGGTCGAAGGCCTCCTCGTCCTCAGCTTTTTTCTAGGCTCCTTCGCCGTGGAGTCCGACGAGTCCTTGCGGAAGGAGCGTTTTTGGGCCTGACGGCCCGCCGCCTGCGCTGCGGATCCGTCATCCGAAAGGACAATGGACTCCATTTCGGAGTCGGCATCCGCGTCATTCGGCCCACAGTAGTGACTAGCCGTCGACTGTGGACGGCTGGTCTCCGACGCCGAGGCTGCCGCAGCATCCGCGTCCTTGTGGCCCTGAGAAGGGCCTTTGGGTTGGCCCTGAGAAGGGCCTTTGGGTTGGCCCTGAGAAGGGCCTTTGGGTTGGCCCTGAGAAGGGCCTTTGGGTTGGCCCTGAGAAGGGCCTTTGGGTTGGCCCTGAGAAGGGCCTTTGGGTTGGCCCTGAGAAGGGCCTTTTGGTAGGAAACGCCCGGAGGCGTCCCGCAAGGGTTTCGACATCGTCGAAAGAGGCGAGTTGCTACCCGCTCGACCTCAACCTGGGGACCAGGGAGAGAGCTGGGCAACAGCAAGGACAGTACTACCGCGAGTAGTGTACTATCAGAAAGCGCACTTTAGCCACCCGTCTCTGCCACTGCGTTACCGTGGACAGAGCGGGGCCCAGGGGACACGACGAGGACGTATGCGCATTGGGGTCCCCCACCCCGTTCGGGCACCTTAGCCCAACGTGGCCCAGCTCAAGACACCGGAAGCAGCGCAAGGGTCTGGCTTCCAGCGCCTCTACTCGGGCAGAGCCCCATCCTACGCGGATGCGCAGGCCCGCCGCCAACTTGCGCACAGCGGCGAGGGGACACTCGACCCAGGCGGTGCCGAGCGAAGTGGGTGTCCGTCGGATCTTGCCAACCTTGACTTTATCCGCCGAACATCCACCCGCCTCCGCGATCGCCGACGCCACTTCAGTCGGCGTCGTGGCATCATCCAGGTCGAAGACCCTTAGTTCGCCCATTTTAGTTGGGCGAGCTACCCTGACTGGGAAGTCCGTAAGGACTTCCTGCATCCGCGCAGCGAGACGGTCAGCCTTCTCATCACGGTCGGGCCCGCTCAACTTGATGAGCATCCCTCCCGTGGCGGCCCTTTTAAAGCCGACCGTCTCGATGCCGAGGTCAGACACCCGAATCCGAGCCCTTGCGGCTGCCATGACCTCGGCATATGTCGCCGCCGCGCCTTCGACGACCGTGACGGTGACAGCCGCAGTCGTCGGTGGTGGCTTCGGTAGCCTTCCGTTCTTTGGCGCCTTCTTAGCCGTGGGCTGAGGAGGCGCCTTCGGCCGCGGACCAGGTTTAGGCTTCCTGGCCGCTACCGTCGCCCAAGTCTCGGCAGGAGGAAGATCCGGCCGAGAGGAAGAAGAGGGAGCAGGCACCGAAGGTAGATCGGCTACCGGTGGAGCGGCCGGACCCGGCCGCCTCCTCCTCCCCCTCCCGTTTCTCCCCCCCTTAGGCGGAAGACTGGAAGGCTCCGAAGCCTCCACATTCGGCACAACTCTCCCCGCCAGAGCGGGCCTGTACGCTCTGTCAGGGAAAAGTTCCGCCCTGAAGGCGGCCAGCTTCGCCTCCACGAGGACTCCTATCTGCTCCAGGAGGCTAGCTTCACTGCCCCTCTGCAGACTAAGAGGAGCAGGAGCACGCGGAGCAATAGGGGCCCTCGGAGCCACCGGCGCGGTAGCAGCGCGCACAGCCGGCGCGGCGGCAGCGCGCACAGCCGGCGCGGCGGCAGCGCGCACAGCCGGCGCGGCGATAGCGCGCACAGCCGGCGCGGCGGCAGCGCGCACAGCCGGCGCGGCGGCAGCGCGCACAGCCGGCGCGGCAGCAGCGCGCACAGCCGGAGCGCCAGCAGCACGCGCAGCCGGCGCGCCAGGCGTCACCGCCCCAATGGGCGCAGCTGACGGCGCAGCCGAGCTCCCTGTCGCCTTAAAGGCGTCGAACTGCGCCGCCAGCTGCTCCATCCTCTCGCTGACGGTCGCCAGCTGGGCTCGGAGGTTCGCATTCTCCCTCTCGAGCCTCTCCACATCGGCGTCTTTCGATTGACGCCGCAGGAGCTCAGCGACCGCCACACCCATCTTGCGCGTGGCCTCGCGCAGGTCGCAGACAAGGCTCCCTTTGATCTTCCGGGAGCAGTCTGCGACCTTCTTTATGGCCAACAAGTTGTTGGCGATGCAGGCACCGATTTCCGTAATAGGGCGTGCCTGCATCTCCGCCTTGAGGGCGTCGGGTCCAGGGGAGTCCCCCTTAGCCCGCGCGAGAGTCGATGCCGCGTCGGGGCCGGGTAACTCGTCCCCGGTCTCCCCGTCAGCCCGAATACTGGGTCCTGACAACCCGTACGAGGAGACGCTGCCACTCGAACAACTCATGTCCGAGTC
>JBBEEQ010000039.1:0-16592 GCA_037950945.1 Hypolimnas misippus
GTGATCTTAAATAGCCTGCAATATTCCTAGATAGATGAACTATCTTACGAATTAGTATAAAATGCAATGCAACTAATAGATTTTGAGAGAAGCGCCTTCAAAAATCACCCTCAATTTCGACCATCGAGTAGGCGGTCAAGCGTCACGCAATCTATGAACATTAAAGTAAACTCCTGTCGGGTTATGTTAGCCTGGTACTTTACATTACAATTTTTCGCTATCCGTCGCGGATGCCTTCGCGGTAACGGTTCCTGTCTCGCTGCATTGTGTCGGAGCGTGATGTTAAATAGCCTGCCACATTCTTCGATAGTTGGACTATCTAACGCATAAGAAAGAATTCTGATCAAATTAATAGATTCTTAGAATAGCGCCTTCAAAAATCACGCTCGATTTCGTCTACAATTTTCACCTATCCGTAGCGGATACGTTCGCGATATGCGTTACTGCTCCGCTTTTTTCAGTCCGAACGTGATGTTAAATAGCCTGCAATATTCCTAGATAGATGAACTATCTTACGAATTAGTATAAAATGCAATGCAACTAATAGATTTTGAGAGAAGCGCCTTCAAAAATCACCCTCAATTTCGACCATCGAGTAGGCGGTCAAGCGTCACGCAATCTATGAACATTAAAGTAAACTTCTGTCGGGTTATGTTAGCCTGGTACTTGAAATTACAATTTTCCGCTATCCTTCGCGAATGCCTTCGCGGTAACGGTTCCTGTCTCGCTGCATTGTGTCGGAGCGTGATGTTAAATAGCCTGCCACATTCTTCGATAGTTGGACTATCTAACGCATAAGAAAGAATTCTGCTCAAATAAATAGATTCTTAGAATAGCGCCTTCAAAAATCACGCTCGATTTCGTCTACAATTTTCACCTATCCGTAGCGGATACGTTCGCGATATGCGTTACTGCTCCGCTTTTTTCAGTCCGAACGTGATGTTAAATAGCCTGCAATATTCCTAGATAGATGAACTATCTTACGAATTAGTATAAAATGCAATGCAACTAATAGATTTTGAGAGAAGCGCCTTCAAAAATCACCCTCAATTTCGACCATCGAGTAGGCGGTCAAGCGTCACGCAATCTATGAACATTAAAGTAAACTCCTGTCGGGTTATGTTAGCCTGGTACTTTACATTACAATTTTTCGCTATCCGTCGCGGATGCCTTCGCGGTAACGGTTCCTGTCTCGCTGCATTGTGTCGGAGCGTGATGTTAAATAGCCTGCCACATTCTTCGATAGTTGGACTATCTAACGCATAAGAAAGAATTCTGATCAAATTAATAGATTCTTAGAATAGCGCCTTCAAAAATCACGCTCGATTTCGTCTACAATTTTCACCTATCCGTAGCGGATACGTTCGCGATATGCGTTACTGCTCCGCTTTTTTCAGTCCGAACGTGATGTTAAATAGCCTGCAATATTCCTAGATAGATGAACTATCTTACGAATTAGTATAAAATGCAATGCAACTAATAGATTTTGAGAGAAGCGCCTTCAAAAATCACCCTCAATTTCGACCATCGAGTAGGCGGTCAAGCGTCACGCAATCTATGAACATTAAAGTAAACTCCTGTCGGGTTATGTTAGCCTGGTACTTTACATTACAATTTTTCGCTATCCGTCGCGGATGCCTTCGCGGTAACGGTTCCTGTCTCGCTGCATTGTGTCGGAGCGTGATGTTAAATAGCCTGCCACATTCTTCGATAGTTGGACTATCTAACGCATAAGAAAGAATTCTGATCAAATTAATAGATTCTTAGAATAGCGCCTTCAAAAATCACGCTCGATTTCGTCTACAATTTTCACCTATCCGTAGCGGATACGTTCGCGATATTCGTTACTGCTCCGCTTTTTTCAGTCCGAACGTGATGTTAAATAGCCTGCAATATTCCTAGATAGATGAACTATCTTACGAATTAGTATAAAATGCAATGCAACTAATAGATTTTGAGAGAACCGCCTTCAAAAATCACCCTCAATTTCGACCATCGAGTAGGCGGTCAAGCGTCACGCAATCTATGAACATTAAAGTAAACTCCTGTCGGGTTATGTTAGCCTGGTACTTTACATTACAATTTTTCGCTATCCGTCGCGGATGCCTTCGCGGTAACGGTTCCTGTCTCGCTGCATTGTGTCGGAGCGTGATGTTAAATAGCCTGCCACATTCTTCGATAGTTGGACTATCTAACGCATAAGAAAGAATTCTGATCAAATTAATAGATTCTTAGAATAGCGCCTTCAAAAATCACGCTCGATTTCGTCTACAATTTTCACCTATCCGTAGCGGATACGTTCGCGATATGCGTTACTGCTCCGCTTTTTTCAGTCCGAACGTGATGTTAAATAGCCTGCAATATTCCTAGATAGATGAACTACCTTACGAATTAGTATAAAATGCAATGCAACTAATAGATTTTGAGAGAAGCGCCTTCAAAAATCACCCTCAATTTCGACCATCGAGTAGGCGGTCAAGCGTCACGCAATCTATGAACATTAAAGTAAACTCCTGTCGGGTTATGTTAGCCTGGTACTTTACATTACAATTTTTCGCTATCCGTCGCGGATGCCTTCGCGGTAACGGTTCCTGTCTCGCTGCATTGTGTCGGAGCGTGATGTTAAATAGCCTGCCACATTCTTCGATAGTTGGACTATCTAACGCATAAGAAAGAATTCTGCTCAAATAAATAGATTCTTAGAATAGCGCCTTCAAAAATCACGCTCGATTTCGTCTACAATTTTCACCTATCCGTAGCGGATACGTTCGCGATATGCGTTACTGCTCCGCTTTTTTCAGTCCGAACGTGATGTTAAATAGCCTGCAATATTCCTAGATAGATGAACTATCTTACGAATTAGTATAAAATGCAATGCAACTAATAGATTTTGAGAGAAGCGCCTTCAAAAATCACCCTCAATTTCGACCATCGAGTAGGCGGTCAAGCGTCACGCAATCTATGAACATTAAAGTGAACTCCTGTCGGGTTATGTTAGCCTGGTACTTGAAATTACAATTTTCCGCTATCCGTCGCGGATGCCTTCGCGGTAACGGTTCCTGTCTCGCTGCATTGTGTCGGAGCGTGATGTTAAATAGCCTGCCACATTCTTCGATAGTTGGACTATCTAACGCATAAGAAAGAATTCTGATCAAATTAATAGATTTTTAGAATAGCGCCTTCAAAAATCACGCTCGATTTCGTCTACAATTTTCACCTATCCGTAGCGGATACGTTCGCGATATGCGTTACTGCTCCGCTTTTTTCAGTCCGAACGTGATGTTAAATAGCCTGCAATATTCCTAGATAGATGAACTATCTTACGAATTAGTATAAAATGCAATGCAACTAATAGATTTTGAGAGAAGCGCCTTCAAAAATCACCCTCAATTTCGACCATCGAGTAGGCGGTCAAGCGTCACGCAATCTATGAACATTAAAGTAAACTCCTGTCGGGTTATGTTAGCCTGGTACTTTACATTACAATTTTTCGCTATCCGTCGCGGATGCCTTCGCGGTAACGGTTCCTGTCTCGCTGCATTGTGTCGGAGCGTGATGTTAAATAGCCTGCCACATTCTTCGATAGTTGGACTATCTAACGCATAAGAAAGAATTCTGATCAAATTAATAGATTCTTAGAATAGCGCCTTCAAAAATCACGCTCGATTTCGTCTACAATTTTCACCTATCCGTAGCGGATACGTTCGCGATATGCGTTACTGCTCCGCTTTTTTCAGTCCGAACGTGATGTTAAATAGCCTGCAATATTCCTAGATAGATGAACTATCTTACGAATTAGTATAAAATGCAATGCAACTAATAGATTTTGAGAGAAGCGCCTTCAAAAATCACCCTCAATTTCGACCATCGAGTAGGCGGTCAAGCGTCACGCAATCTATGAACATTAAAGTGAACTCCTGTCGGGTTATGTTAGCCTGGTACTTGAAATTACAATTTTCCGCTATCAGTCGCGGATGCCTTCGCGGTAACGGTTCCTGTCTCGCTGCATTGTGTCGGAGCGTGATGTTAAATAGCCTGCCACATTCTTCGATAGTTGGACTATCTAACGCATAAGAAAGAATTCTGATCAAATTAATAGATTCTTAGAATAGCGCCTTCAAAAATCACGCTCGATTTCGTCTACAATTTTCACCTATCCGTAGCGGATACGTTCGCGATATGCGTTACTGCTCCGCTTTTTTCAGTCCGAACGTGATCTTAAATAGCCTGCAATATTCCTAGATAGATGAACTATCTTACGAATTAGTATAAAATGCAATGCAACTAATAGATTTTGAGAGAAGCGCCTTCAAAAATCACCCTCAATTTCGACCATCGAGTAGGCGGTCAAGCGTCACGCAATCTATGAACATTAAAGTAAACTCCTGTCGGGTTATGTTAGCCTGGTACTTTACATTACAATTTTTCGCTATCCGTCGCGGATGCCTTCGCGGTAACGGTTCCTGTCTCGCTGCATTGTGTCGGAGCGTGATGTTAAATAGCCTGCCACATTCTTCGATAGTTGGACTATCTAACGCATAAGAAAGAATTCTGATCAAATTAATAGATTTTTAGAATAGCGCCTTCAAAAATCACGCTCGATTTCGTCTACAATTTTCACCTATCCGTAGCGGATACGTTCGCGATATGCGTTACTGCTCCGCTTTTTTCAGTCCGAACGTGATGTTAAATAGCCTGCAATATTCCTAGATAGATGAACTATCTTACGAATTAGTATAAAATGCAATGCAACTAAAAGATTTTGAGAGAAGCGCCTTCAAAAATCACCCTCAATTTCGACCATCGAGTAGGCGGTCAAGCGTCACGCAATCTATGAACATTAAAGTAAACTCCTGTCGGGTTATGTTAGCCTGGTACTTTACATTACAATTTTTCGCTATCCGTCGCGGATGCCTTCGCGGTAACGGTTCCTGTCTCGCTGCATTGTGTCGGAGCGTGATGTTAAATAGCCTGCCACATTCTTCGATAGTTGGACTATCTAACGCATAAGAAAGAATTCTGATCAAATTAATAGATTCTTAGAATAGCGCCTTCAAAAATCACGCTCGATTTCGTCTACAATTTTCACCTATCCGTAGCGGATACGTTCGCGATATGCGTTACTGCTCCGCTTTTTTCAGTCCGAACGTGATGTTAAATAGCCTGCAATATTCCTAGATAGATGAACTATCTTACGAATTAGTATAAAATGCAATGCAACTAATAGATTTTGAGAGAAGCGCCTTCAAAAATCACCCTCAATTTCGACCATCGAGTAGGCGGTCAAGCGTCACGCAATCTATGAACATTAAAGTAAACTCCTGTCGGGTTATGTTAGCCTGGTACTTTACATTACAATTTTTCGCTATCCGTCGCGGATGCCTTCGCGGTAACGGTTCCTGTCTCGCTGCATTGTGTCGGAGCGTGATGTTAAATAGCCTGCCACATTCTTCGATAGTTGGACTATCTAACGCATAAGAAAGAATTCTGATCAAATTAATAGATTCTTAGAATAGCGCCTTCAAAAATCACGCTCGATTTCGTCTACAATTTTCACCTATCCGTAGCGGATACGTTCGCGATATGCGTTACTGCTCCGCTTTTTTCAGTCCGAACGTGATGTTAAATAGCCTGCAATATTCCTAGATAGATGAACTATCTTACGAATTAGTATAAAATGCAATGCAACTAATAGATTTTGAGAGAAGCGCCTTCAAAAATCACCCTCAATTTCGACCATCGAGTAGGCGGTCAAGCGTCACGCAATCTATGAACATTAAAGTAAACTTCTGTCGGGTTATGTTAGCCTGGTACTTGAAATTACAATTTTCCGCTATCCTTCGCGAATGCCTTCGCGGTAACGGTTCCTGTCTCGCTGCATTGTGTCGGAGCGTGATGTTAAATAGCCTGCCACATTCTTCGATAGTTGGACTATCTAACGCATAAGAAAGAATTCTGCTCAAATAAATAGATTCTTAGAATAGCGCCTTCAAAAATCACGCTCGATTTCGTCTACAATTTTCACCTATCCGTAGCGGATACGTTCGCGATATGCGTTACTGCTCCGCTTTTTTCAGTCCGAACGTGATGTTAAATAGCCTGCAATATTCCTAGATAGATGAACTATCTTACGAATTAGTATAAAATGCAATGCAATTAATAGATTTTGAGAGAAGCGCCTTCAAAAATCACCCTCAATTTCGACCATCGAGTAGGCGGTCAAGCGTCACGCAATCTATGAACATTAAAGTAAACTCCTGTCGGGTTATGTTAGCCTGGTACTTTACATTACAATTTTTCGCTATCCGTCGCGGATGCCTTCGCGGTAACGGTTCCTGTCTCGCTGCATTGTGTCGGAGCGTGATGTTAAATAGCCTGCCACATTCTTCGATAGTTGGACTATCTAACGCATAAGAAAGAATTCTGATCAAATTAATAGATTCTTAGAATAGCGCCTTCAAAAATCACGCTCGATTTCGTCTACAATGTTCACCTATCCGTAGCGGATACGTTCGCGATATGCGTTACTGCTCCGCTTTTTTCAGTCCGAACGTGATGTTAAATAGCCTGCAATATTCCTAGATAGATGAACTATCTTACGAATTAGTATAAAATGCAATGCAACTAATAGATTTTGAGAGAAGCGCCTTCAAAAATCACCCTCAATTTCGACCATCGAGTAGGCGGTCAAGCGTCACGCAATCTATGAACATTAAAGTAAACTCCTGTCGGGTTATGTTAGCCTGGTACTTTACATTACAATTTTTCGCTATCCGTCGCGGATGCCTTCGCGGTAACGGTTCCTGTCTCGCTGCATTGTGTCGGAGCGTGATGTTAAATAGCCTGCCACATTCTTCGATAGTTGGACTATCTAACGCATAAGAAAGAATTCTGATCAAATTAATAGATTCTTAGAATAGCGCCTTCAAAAATCACGCTCGATTTCGTCTACAATGTTCACCTATCCGTAGCGGATACGTTCGCGATATGCGTTACTGCTCCGCTTTTTTCAGTCCGAACGTGATGTTAAATAGCCTGCAATATTCCTAGATAGATGAACTATCTTACGAATTAGTATAAAATGCAATGCAACTAATAGATTTTGAGAGAAGCGCCTTCAAAAATCACCCTCAATTTCGACCATCGAGTAGGCGGTCAAGCGTCACGCAATCTATGAACATTAAAGTAAACTCCTGTCGGGTTATGTTAGCCTGGTACTTTACATTACAATTTTTCGCTATCCGTCGCGGATGCCTTCGCGGTAACGGTTCCTGTCTCGCTGCATTGTGTCGGAGCGTGATGTTAAATAGCCTGCCACATTCTTCGATAGTTGGACTATCTAACGCATAAGAAAGAATTCTGATCAAATTAATAGATTCTTAGAATAGCGCCTTCAAAAATCACGCTCGATTTCGTCTACAATGTTCACCTATCCGTAGCGGATACGTTCGCGATATGCGTTACTGCTCCGCTTTTTTCAGTCCGAACGTGATGTTAAATAGCCTGCAATATTACTAGATAGATGAACTATCTTACGAATTAGTATAAAATGCAATGCAACTAATAGATTTTGAGAGAAGCGCCTTCAAAATCACCCTCAATTTCGACCATCGAGTAGGCGGTCAAGCGTCACGTAATCTATGAACATTAAAGTAAACTCCTGTCGGGTTATGTTAGCCTGGTACTTTACATTACAATTTTTCGCTATCCGTCGCGGATGCCTTCGCGGTAACGGTTCCCGTCTCGCTGCATTGTGTCGGAGCGTGATGTTAAATAGCCTGCCACATTCTTCGATAGTTGGACTATCTAACGCATAAGAAAGAATTCTGATCAAATTAATAGATTCTTAGAATAGCGCCTTCAAAAATCACACTCGATTTCGTCTACAATTTTCACCTATCCGTAGCGGATACGTTCGCGATATGCGTTACTGCTCCGCTTTTTTCAGTCCGAACGTGATGTTAAATAGCCTGCAATATTCCTAAATAGATGAACTATCTTACGAATTAGTATAAAATGAAATGCAACTAATAATAGATTTTGAGAGAAGCGCCTTCAAAAATCACCCTCAATTTCGACCATCGAGTAGGCGGTCAAGCGTCACGCAATCTATGAACATTAAAGTAAACTCCTGTCGGGTTATGTTAGCCTGGTACTTTACATTACAATTTTTCGCTATCCGTCGCGGATGCCTTCGCGGTAACGGTTCCCGTCTCGCTGCATTGTGTCGGAGCGTGATGTTAAATAGCCTGCCACATTCTTCGATAGTTGGACTATCTAACGCATAAGAAAGAATTCTGATCAAATTAATAGATTCTTAGAATAGCGCCTTCAAAAATCACGCTCGATTTCGTCTACAATGTTCACCTATCCGTAGCGGATACGTTCGCGATATGCGTTACTGCTCCGCTTTTTTCAGTCCGAACGTGATGTTAAATAGCCTGCAATATTCCTAGATAGATGAACTATCTTACGAATTAGTATAAAATGCAATGCAACTAATAGATTTTGAGAGAAGCGCCTTCAAAAATCACCCTCAATTTCGACCATCGAGTAGGCGGTCAAGCGTCACGCAATCTATGAACATTAAAGTAAACTCCTGTCGGGTTATGTTAGCCTGGTACTTTACATTACAATTTTTCGCTATCCGTCGCGGATGCCTTCGCGGTAACGGTTCCCGTCTCGCTGCATTGTGTCGGAGCGTGATGTTAAATAGCCTGCCACATTCTTCGATAGTTGGACTATCTAACGCATAAGAAAGAATTCTGATCAAATTAATAGATTCTTAGAATAGCGCCTTCAAAAATCACGCTCGATTTCGTCTACAATGTTCACCTATCCGTAGCGGATACGTTCGCGATATGCGTTACTGCTCCGCTTTTTTCAGTCCGAACGTGATGTTAAATAGCCTGCAATATTCCTAGATAGATGAACTATCTTACGAATTAGTATAAAATGCAATGCAACTAATAGATTTTGAGAGAAGCGCCTTCAAAAATCACCCTCAATTTCGACCATCGAGTAGGCGGTCAAGCGTCACGCAATCTATGAACATTAAAGTAAACTCCTGTCGGGTTATGTTAGCCTGGTACTTTACATTACAATTTTTCGCTATCCGTCGCGGATGCCTTCGCGGTAACGGTTCCTGTCTCGCTGCATTGTGTCGGAGCGTGATGTTAAATAGCCTGCCACATTCTTCGATAGTTGGACTATCTTAACGCATAAGAAAGAATTCTGATCAAATTAATAGATTCTTAGAATAGCGCCTTCAAAAATCACGCTCGATTTCGTCTACAATTTTCACCTATCCGTAGCGGATACGTTCGCAATATGCGTTACTGCTCCGCTTTTTTCAGTCCGAACGTGATGTTAAATAGCCTGCAATATTCCTAGATAGATGAACTATCTTACGAATTAGTATAAAATGCAATGCAACTAATAGATTTTGAGAGAAGCGCCTTCAAAAATCACCCTCAATTTCGACCATCGAGTAGGCGGTCAAGCGTCACGCAATCTATGAACATTAAAGTAAACTCCTGTCGGGTTATGTTAGCCTGGTACTTTACATTACAATTTTTCGCTATCCGTCGCGGATGCCTTCGCGGTAACGGTTCCCGTCTCGCTGCATTGTGTCGGAACGTGATGTTAAATAGCCTGCCACATTCTTCGATAGTTGGACTATCTAACGCATAAGAAAGAATTCTGATCAAATTAATAGATTCTTAGAATAGCGCCTTCAAAAATCACGCTCGATTTCGTCTACAATGTTCACCTATCCGTAGCGGATACGTTCGCGATATGCGTTACTGCTCCGCTTTTTTCAGTCCGAACGTGATGTTAAATAGCCTGCAATATTCCTAGATAGATGAACTATCTTACGAATTAGTATAAAATGCAATGCAACTAATAGATTTTGAGAGAAGCGCCTTCAAAAATCACCCTCAATTTCGACCATCGAGTAGGCGGTCAAGCGTCACGCAATCTATGAACATTAAAGTAAACTCCTGTCGGGTTATGTTAGCCTGGTACTTTACATTACAATTTTTCGCTATCCGTCGCGGATGCCTTCGCGGTAACGGTTCCCGTCTCGCTGCATTGTGTCGGAGCGTGATGTTAAATAGCCTGCCACATTCTTCGATAGTTGGACTATCTAACGCATAAGAAAGAATTCTGATCAAATTAATAGATTTTTAGAATAGCGCCTTCAAAAATCACGCTCGATTTCGTCTACAATTTTCACCTATCCGTAGCGGATACGTTCGCGATATGCATTACTGCTCCGCTTTTTTCAGTCCGAACGTGATGTTAAATAGCCTGCAATATTCCTACATAGATGAACTATCTTACGAATTAGTATTAAATGAAATGCAACTAATAGATTTTGAGAGAAGCGCCTTCAAAAATCACCCTCAATTTCGACCATCGAGTAGGCGGTCAAGCGTCACGCAATCTATGAACATTAAAGTAAACTCCTGTCGGGTTATGTTAGCCTGGTACTTTACATTACAATTTTTCGCTATCCGTCGCGGATGCCTTCGCGGTAACGGTTCCCGTCTCGCTGCATTGTGTCGGAGCGTGATGTTAAATAGCCTGCCACATTCTTCGATAGTTGGACTATCTAACGCATAAGAAAGAATTCTGATCAAATTAATAGATTTTTAGAATAGCGCCTTCAAAAACCACGCTCGATTTCGTCTACAATGTTCACCTATCCGTAGCGGATACGTTCGCGATATGCGTTACTGCTCCGCTTTTTTCAGTCCGAACGTGATGTTAAATAGCCTGCAATATTCCTAGATAGATGAACTATCTTACGAATTAGTATAAAATGCAATGCAACTAATAGATTTTGAGAGAAGCGCCTTCAAAAATCACCCTCAATTTCGACCATCGAGTAGGCGGTCAAGCGTCACGCAATCTATGAACATTAAAGTAAACTCCTGTCGGGTTATGTTAGCCTGGTACTTTACATTACAATTTTTCGCTATCCGTCGCGGATGCCTTCGCGGTAACGGTTCCCGTCTCGCTGCATTGCGTCGGAGCGTGATGTTAAATAGCCTGCCACATTCTTCGATAGTTGGACTATCTAACGCATAAGAAAGAATTCTGATCAAATTAATAGATTTTTAGAATAGCGCCTTCAAAAATCACGCTCGATTTCGTCTACAATGTTCACCTATCCGTAGCGGATACGTTCGCGATATGCGTTACTGCTCCGCTTTTTTCAGTCCGAACGTGATGTTAAATAGCCTGCAATATTCCTAGATAGATGAACTATCTTACGAATTAGTATAAAATGCAATGCAACTAATAGATTTTGAGAGAAGCGCCTTCAAAAATCACCCTCAATTTCGACCATCGAGTAGGCGGTCAAGCGTCACGCAATCTATGAACATTAAAGTAAACTCCTGTCGGGTTATGTTAGCCTGGTACTTTACATTACAATTTTTCGCTATCCGTCGCGGATGCCTTCGCGGTAACGGTTCCCGTCTCGCTGCATTGTGTCGGAACGTGATGTTAAATAGCCTGCCACATTCTTCGATAGTTGGACTATCTAACGCATAAGAAAGAATTCTGATCAAATTAATAGATTCTTAGAATAGCGCCTTCAAAAATCACGCTCGATTTCGTCTACAATGTTCACCTATCCGTAGCGGATACGTTCGCGATATGCGTTACTGCTCCGCTTTTTTCAGTCCGAACGTGATGTTAAATAGCCTGCAATATTCCTAGATAGATGAACTATCTTACGAATTAGTATAAAATGCAATGCAACTAATAGATTTTGAGAGAAGCGCCTTCAAAAATCACCCTCAATTTCGACCATCGAGTAGGCGGTCAAGCGTCACGCAATCTATGAACATTAAAGTAAACTCCTGTCGGGTTATGTTAGCCTGGTACTTTACATTACAATTTTTCGCTATCCGTCGCGGATGCCTTCGCGGTAACGGTTCCCGTCTCGCTGCATTGTGTCGGAACGTGATGTTAAATAGCCTGCCACATTCTTCGATAGTTGGACTATCTAACGCATAAGAAAGAATTCTGATCAAATTAATAGATTCTTAGAATAGCGCCTTCAAAAATCACGCTCGATTTCGTCTACAATGTTCACCTATCCGTAGCGGATACGTTCGCGATATGCGTTACTGCTCCGCTTTTTTCAGTCCGAACGTGATGTTAAATAGCCTGCAATATTCCTAGATAGATGAACTATCTTACGAATTAGTATAAAATGCAATGCAACTAATAGATTTTGAGAGAAGCGCCTTCAAAAATCACCCTCAATTTCGACCATCGAGTAGGCGGTCAAGCGTCACGCAATCTATGAACATTAAAGTAAACTCCTGTCGGGTTATGTTAGCCTGGTACTTTACATTACAATTTTTCGCTATCCGTCGCGGATGCCTTCGCGGTAACGGTTCCTGTCTCGCTGCATTGTGTCGGAGCGTGATGTTAAATAGCCTGCCACATTCTTCGATAGTTGGACTATCTAACGCATAAGAAAGAATTCTGATCAAATTAATAGATTCTTAGAATAGCGCCTTCAAAAATCACGCTCGATTTCGTCTACAATTTTCACCTATCCGTAGCGGATACGTTCGCGATATGCGTTACTGCTCCGCTTTTTTCAGTCCGAACGTGATGTTAAATAGCCTGCAATATTCCTAGACAGATGAACTATCTTACGAATTAGTATAAAATGCAATGCAACTAATAGATTTTGAGAGAAGCGCCTTCAAAAATCACCCTCAATTTCGACCATCGAGTAGGCGGTCAAGCGTCACGCAATCTATGAACATTAAAGTAAACTCCTGTCGGGTTATGTTAGCCTGGTACTTTACATTACAATTTTTCGCTATCCGTCGCGGATGCCTTCGCGGTAACGGTTCCCGTCTCGCTGCATTGTGTCGGAGCGTGATGTTAAATAGCCTGCCACATTCTTCGATAGTTGGACTATCTAACGCATAAGAAAGAATTCTGATCAAATTAATAGATTTTTAGAATAGCGCCTTCAAAAATCACGCTCGATTTCGTCTACAATTTTCACCTATCCGTAGCGGATACGTTCGCGATATGCATTACTGCTCCGCTTTTTTCAGTCCGAACGTGATGTTAAATAGCCTGCAATATTCCTAGATAGATGAACTATCTTACGAATTAGTATTAAATGAAATGCAACTAATAGATTTTGAGAGAAGCGCCTTCAAAAATCACCCTCAATTTCGACCATCGAGTAGGCGGTCAAGCGTCACGCAATCTATGAACATTAAAGTAAACTCCTGTCGGGTTATGTTAGCCTGGTACTTTACATTACAATTTTTCGCTATCCGTCGCGGATGCCTTCGCGGTAACGGTTCCCGTCTCGCTGCATTGTGTCGGAGCGTGATGTTAAATAGCCTGCCACATTCTTCGATAGTTGGACTATCTAACGCATAAGAAAGAATTCTGATCAAATTAATAGATTTTTAGAATAGCGCCTTCAAAAACCACGCTCGATTTCGTCTACAATGTTCACCTATCCGTAGCGGATACGTTCGCGATATGCGTTACTGCTCCGCTTTTTTCAGTCCGAACGTGATGTTAAATAGCCTGTAATATTCCTAGATAGATGAACTATCTTACGAATTAGTATAAAATGCAATGCAACTAATAGATTTTGAGAGAAGCGCCTTCAAAAATCACCCTCAATTTCGACCATCGAGTAGGCGGTCAAGCGTCACGCAATCTATGAACATTAAAGTAAACTCCTGTCGGGTTATGTTAGCCTGGTACTTTACATTACAATTTTTCGCTATCCGTCGCGGATGCCTTCGCGGTAACGGTTCCCGTCTCGCTGCATTGCGTCGGAGCGTGATGTTAAATAGCCTGCCACATTCTTCGATAGTTGGACTATCTAACGCATAAGAAAGAATTCTGATCAAATTAATAGATTTTTAGAATAGCGCCTTCAAAAATCACGCTCGATTTCGTCTACAATGTTCACCTATCCGTAGCGGATACGTTCGCGATATGCGTTACTGCTCCGCTTTTTTCAGTCCGAACGTGATGTTAAATAGCCTGCAATATTCCTAGATAGATGAACTATCTTACGAATTAGTATAAAATGCAATGCAACTAATAGATTTTGAGAGAAGCGCCTTCAAAAATCACCCTCAATTTCGACCATCGAGTAGGCGGTCAAGCGTCACGCAATCTATGAACATTAAAGTAAACTCCTGTCGGGTTATGTTAGCCTGGTACTTTACATTACAATTTTTCGCTATCCGTCGCGGATGCCTTCGCGGTAACGGTTCCTGTCTCGCTGCATTGTGTCGGAGCGTGATGTTAAATAGCCTGCCACATTCTTCGATAGTTGGACTATCTAACGCATAAGAAAGAATTCTGATCAAATTAATAGATTCTTAGAATAGCGCCTTCAAAAATCACGCTCGATTTCGTCTACAATTTTCACCTATCCGTAGCGGATACGTTCGCAATATGCGTTACTGCTCCGCTTTTTTCAGTCCGAACGTGATGTTAAATAGCCTGCAATATTCCTAGACAGATGAACTATCTTACGAATTAGTATAAATTGCAATGCAACTAATAGATTTTGAGAGAAGCGCCTTCAAAAATCACCCTCAATTTCGACCATCGAGTAGGCGGTCAAGCGTCACGCAATCTATGAACATTAAAGTAAACTCCTGTCGGGTTATGTTAGCCTGGTACTTTACATTACAATTTTTCGCTATCCGTCGCGGATGCCTTCGCGGTAACGGTTCCTGTCTCGCTGCATTGTGTCGGAGCGTGATGTTAAATAGCCTGCCACATTCTTCGATAGTTGGACTATCTAACGCATAAGAAAGAATTCTGATCAAATTAATAGATTCTTAGAATAGCGCCTTCAAAAATCACGCTCGATTTCGTCTACAATTTTCACCTATCCGTAGCGGATACGTTCGCGATATGCATTACTGCTCCGCTTTTTTCAGTCCGAACGTGATGTTAAATAGCCTGCAATATTCCTAGATAGATGAACTATCTTACGAATTAGTATAAAATGCAATGCAACTAATAGATTTTGAGAGAAGCGCCTTCAAAAATCACCCTCAATTTCGACCATCGAGTAGGCGGTCAAGCGTCACGCAATCTATGAACATTAAAGTAAACTCCTGTCGGGTTATGTTAGCCTGGTACTTTACATTACAATTTTTCGCTATCCGTCGCGGATGCCTTCGCGGTAACGGTTCCCGTCTCGCTGCATTGTGTCGGAGCGTGATGTTAAATAGCCTGCCACATTCTTCGATAGTTGGACTATCTAACGCATAAGAAAGAATTCTGATCAAATTAATAGATTTTTAGAATAGCGCCTTCAAAAACCACGCTCGATTTCGTCTACAATGTTCACCTATCCGTAGCGGATACGTTCGCGATATGCGTTACTGCTCCGCTTTTTTCAGTCCGAACGTGATGTTAAATAGCCTGCAATATTCCTAGATAGATGAACTATCTTACGAATTAGTATAAAATGCAATGCAACTAATAGATTTTGAGAGAAGCGCCTTCAAAAATCACCCTCAATTTCGACCATCGAGTAGGCGGTCAAGCGTCACGCAATCTATGAACATTAAAGTAAACTCCTGTCGGGTTATGTTAGCCTGGTACTTTACATTACAATTTTTCGCTATCCGTCGCGGATGCCTTCGCGGTAACGGTTCCTGTCTCGCTGCATTGTGTCGGAGCGTGATGTTAAATAGCCTGCCACATTCTTCGATAGTTGGACTATCTAACGCATAAGAAAGAATTCTGATCAAATTAATAGATTCTTAGAATAGCGCCTTCAAAAATCACACTCGATTTCGTCTACAATTTTCACCTATCCGTAGCGGATACGTTCGCGATATGCGTTACTGCTCCGCTTTTTTCAGTCCGAACGTGATGTTAAATAGCCTGCAATATTCCTAGATAGATGAACTATCTTACGAATTAGTATAAAATGCAATGCAACTAATAGATTTTGAGAGAAGCGCCTTCAAAAATCACCCTCAATTTCGACCATCGAGTAGGCGGTCAAGCGTCACGCAATCTATGAACATTAAAGTAAACTCCTGTCGGGTTATGTTAGCCTGGTACTTTACATTACAATTTTTCGCTATCCGTCTCGGATGCCTTCGCGGTAACGGTTCCTGTCTCGCTGCATTGCGTCGGAGCGTGATGTTAAATAGCCTGCCACATTCTTCGATAGTTGGACTATCTAACGCATAAGAAAGAATTCTGATCAAATTAATAGATTTTTAGAATAGCGCCTTCAAAAATCACGCTCGATTTCGTCTACAATGTTCACCTATCCGTAGCGGATACGTTCGCGATATGCGTTACTGCTCCGCTTTTTTCAGTCCGAACGTGATGTTAAATAGCCTGCAATATTCCTAGATAGATGAACTATCTTACGAATTAGTATAAAATGCAATGCAACTAATAGATTTTGAGAGAAGCGCCTTCAAAAATCACCCTCAATTTCGACCATCGAGTAGGCGGTCAAGCGTCACGCAATCTATGAACATTAAAGTAAACTCCTGTCGGGTTATGTTAGCCTGGTACTTTACATTACA